>PVLD010004051.1:0-131718 GCA_004027595.1 Dinomys branickii
GTGTGTGTGTGTGTGTGTGTACTGACATAGGGGCCCCAGGGAATGACTCTGTATGAAGTCTAAGTAACAGAACACAGTCACAATGGGCCAAAACTTGTAGAAAGGCCAGCTGGGACTCCAAGTAGAAATACATAAAGACATAGGACTGACAGTAGAATTTTTTTCTGAAGGGTAGTGTTACACTCAAATACAAGGAGGAGTTTCCCATAACTTCACAAAGTCAGAAGAACTTCCACCTGCTTTTATAGTGACTGACTCAATGTCACATAATTAAAATCAGGATACTTTTTAGATGCCTTATGGTGAGGCAGAAACCTTAGATTTCCATTTTTATAACATGTATTAAGTCACCATGGCTGCAAGTAGCCAATACTGCAACAAGAGTATGTGCTGAGAATATAAGGCACATAAGAGAATAGAATGAGAAAGAAAGAAAGAAAGAAAGAAAGAAAGAAAGAAAGAAAGAAAGAAAGAAAAGAAAAAGAAAAAGAAAGAAAAAGAAAGAAAGAAAGAAAGAAAGAAAGAAAGAAAGAAAGAAAGAAAGAAAGAAAAAGAAAATCTTTATTCTTATTTTTCAATGTGTTTCAATCTGATTTGTTTGGGAGAACTCAGAGAGTAATTCTCATCTGCAGACTCTTTTCCAAAAGCCGCAGAATATAACAATATACACAAAGCTTCTCCCTGTATAAAAACTGTGTAAAGTATTTTGCATAAAATCACCTTTAATGCACAAATCTCTCTTAACCTCTTTAACTTGCACCATTTTCACAGACTTTAAACTGAGACTTGATGGAAATGCACTTTTGAAAAATTGTGACTTGTAGCAAATCATGAAATGTAAGTGAACTCATAGCTGTCAGCCAAGCTTTGCTGAGAACCAGCATGCTGCACCATCTTTCAGGCCCACAGGGCCCTGTGGAAAGTTACTATGCTCTTCTACTTTGGCTAAAGTTGTTGAAATTTGCTGTTTCTAATTACCTTTATTTTTAAATATAGAATTAAACTTCTTAGAAATACATTATGCACTGCTTTCTTATCCAGCTGACAGTTCCTTTGGTTAAAATTAGTATGATTGTTTTATGTTTTTCTAAACTAATATTAAATAGTCACTAATGGATTTGTATATAGTAGAAGATATGAGGGCCAGGGATATAGCTCAGTGGCATAAGAGGTTTCCTGGCAAGCCTGAGGTCATGGATTCAATTCCTGGTACCAAAAAAAAAAAAAAAAAAGGGCAGAAGCTTTCAGATTGCAAGAATGCCTTAAAAGTACACAAGAACTTTTAAATTGGTTACACACACTTAACATCAAGTATAGTTAAATGCACACATACACAATGGGTACCAAAAATACAATGAACGTTTAAATTAAAACTTTATTACAGCAAAAGACACACTGTCATGACTCCCTTTCAATTGTTTTGGATTCACTTTTCCTATTGTTTTTGCATTTCCTGAAGCAGTCCTGGAAGTCCTCATGTGTGAATGTCTTTGTGTGGTATGGTCAAAAATTCTGTGACTGCTGCTACTGCTTGTCATCTAACAGGAAAACAGACCTTGTAAAAACCATTATAGTATATCTTCATCTACTTTATTCACTTCACTCACTGGTTGCGGCACCATGTGTCTCCTTGAGTCTTCATGAAAGTCCAAATGCCCTTGAAAGGTAAACACTTGGACGTGATTCAAGGCCTTAAGGTGGCAAAGACAGCATAGCTAAAGAGCTAATGAACGAGGAGTTTCAGAACTGCTCCGAAAAGTGTTGCGGACAGGGGGTGAGAGTGTCCAAAGAAATGAGGAAAGTTTTGAGTGATATTAATAGCAATATGCATTTTTACCATAATTTTTAAAAAATTAAACACCATAAATTTGGATCATATGTATCATATATATATATATATATATATATAGAGAGAGAGAGAGAGAGAGAGAGAGAGAGAGAGAGAGAACCATTATAGCTCATATGTTAAACACAGCAAACAAGAGGCAAGTTAATCTCTTATCTAAGCCCTAGTTCTAGATGGACTTCTATACTTTATGATTATTGATTTGAAATGTCAAGATAAATGATGATGTCTTGCTCCAACTAAAAAATAGATTACAAAGCATCATGTGTAAAGTTATACCAAACAATATTTCCAATATTTAATTAAAAGTCAATGTCCAGGTTTTCTATGTTACACTTTTAGCACCAGACAGTTAAGATTAGCAAGTGCTTTGTTGAGGCCGTAACAAACTAAGCCATGATGCCTGCTGCTGATTTGCCATTACTGAAAATCATGTTTTGGCAGAATTTACTCTCGTGTCAAGATGTTCATGATATATACGAAATTTGCTTTATTGCCACACTCTCACATATACACAAAGAAGATTATGTGAAATTATTGTAGAATTTATAAGAAAAAGGTACTCGTATTATTATTCTGTCAATCTCTCAAATTGGATTTTTAATGAGAACAAAAAGGTTATTTGAGCCAAACATAGATTGGCTGTATTTCTCTTCTAATCTGGTAGATGTCTGTGTGTTCATTTACAGCACAGCCCCTACACAGGGCATATACAATTACTAACTTTTTAGAAATGCTGTATATTAAGCAATCTTTTAGGTAGTCCATTTAAAATATATATTCACATAATTTCTGCAAACACTTTATGAGGTGATAACTCATTATAATAGGCTCTGTTCAAAGCACTTTTCTTGTTCTAACAAATTTAGTTCTTGCCATGATCTAATGAGAAAGAACGACCATCCACATTTCATGGGGAGGAAAGTGAGGCTTAGTGCAGTTTCACAAGGAACCAAGGGCTGTGGACCTAGCACAGGATGAAACTGTCGCCTTCCTGAGCTGCTGCTCGGTTTCCACGCTGGCCAGGCTCTTGACTTACATCGAACGTCTACTGCTGATGGATTTAGAGAGCCACTGGCAGCATTTTCAAAGTTTTTACAAAGTTCACCCATTAAATAACTCTTCTATGTCCTATTTCTTGTTTTCTATCTTTTATTCTGCTCTTTGTTTTTATTCTGGGTTTTTAATATAAGAGAATGTGATATTTAAGCTTGTGTGCCTTATTTAACAACATGGTCACAAGGTGTATCCATTTTCCTACAAATGACCCAAGTTTTTCTTTCTTCTTCGCAGTGTAGTACTCTACAGTGTAAATATCACAGTTTTTTTCCCATTTTTCTGTCGAGGGAAATATGACCTTCTTCCAAGGTTTAGCTATTATAAATTGTGCTGATTTTTTTTCTTTACCCTCACAGAAATATTGGAAATGTCTCTCCATCTTTGGGATTCTTACACCTAAAATGAGGTGTGCTTTTTATCCCTTATTCTCCACATTTTTGGTGAAATTTTCAAACTGTCTCTTTTCAGACTTGTGAACTTATATTGTCCTTTCAGTCCTCATCTTATGGAAAACTTATTCTCATTATTTTGGTTACTGTTTCTCTTATTCTTTATTCCACATTTATTCACATACTTGGTTATATTTCTCTGGATAATTCCTTTCCTTAAGCATTTCTTCAAATATTACATACAAAAACTGCTCTGCTCAGTTTTTAAATCATGTTATTATGTTTCAGAGACAATTGCTCAAGATGAGAGAAGAGTTTTCATCTGCATATGGCTATGTTATTGTTAATTTTTCCCATTTAACATTGTTTTTTCTGTATTCTACATTTTAAAAAATATTTTCTAAATTAATAGTGGCCTTTGCTTTCTAGCACATCTTCTGAGATGGAGCAATGAAATCTTTTTGAGAGAGCTGTGTAGATGGCCAGATCTTCATTACTTTGGGTGTAGCTTTTTCACCAATGAGCTATGGGGCATGGTGTACCATGCAGGTGGTGTAGGTTTGGGAGGATTATAACTGCTTCTCTCTGAGGAGCAGTTGTGCGACTTGAAACTGAGAGAGAGGTGGAGTTAGTAGGCTGTCATCCATTTTCTCAGTGTGCGCTACAAGTTTTCTTGCTATCGGCACATGTGACAGGATAGCATCAGTATTTCCGCCATTTCTTTTTGTGATAAAATGAGATGTGCAAAGAAATGGGAAAATGTAGTTAGAATTTTTAGACTTGCCCAAATACAATGTAATGCAATTTCTTCTTTTTTTCTTCTGAACTTGAAAACACATGAGAAGACCTCTCACTTATGTGTCTATTTTTGTCTACCTTTGTTTTCACTTAAGACAAGTTCCCTGATGGCAGCTCTTTGAATCTACCTTAGGTACCCGTTCTTCCTCTCCTTAATGACTACTGATTTGAGCCATTGGATAGTTGATAAAAATTCAAGCATTATGTTCGTGATTGATGAAGATAAAAAAAATAAATGGCAATATAAGACTATATTAAAATTAATAATATAAAAAATAGTGAAAGAGAATTTCTGCATAAGTATTGGTGTGAGGAGCCTGAGTTGTTCAAGGAGACTTTTCTTATAGAGCTGAACCTGGCCTGCTGTTACTTTTGTCTTTGGGAGACATTATGAATCTGTAGCTTTCATGATGACTGTGAAAAACTGGACATAAATTACCTGTACCCTTGATCATTGATCTTGTTCTGATAAAAATGATCATCTATTTCTATTTATCCTTTTATGACATGATTTCTCATTATGTATTTTTTTGGTCAGCCATCCATGTTTATTTTACTGCTACTAAAGTCTCTCTTTGAATTTAGAAGTACATTCTTGAGTGGTAGACACATCCCTAACAAGTTGTGTGAGTTTACACATTAATATTAGTTTGGTGAGAGCCTATATTAACTTTTTCAGATAATTTGTTATATTATGTTGCAGCCAAACTTTTAGGTGTCCAGTAATGTTGACTGCACTGTGCACCCAAATCTAAGAAAGGAAAACAAACCATTTGTTTATGTATGTGTTTTCATATAGCTTTGTTTAGCATAAAGTTAATTTCACCATATGAACTTAGAAACTTCTATGTCCCCATGCATCAAAAAGATAATTACCAATTAATTAAAAATACCACCTCCATTAGTATATACATAAATTATGTCACAGCACAGGGAGAGGGAGTATTTGCCCTTAATTTTTGAAAATGAATTACAATTTTTTCTCTTGCAGAAGAAATCTATCTCCCTAGAGGCTATTTCATTCATAATTTTAATGTCTATTAGTTACTGTGATGTATATTCTAAGATTTTTGTCTTTTCTACATAGAGAAAATAAATTGACACCAACACTTGTAACTTGCTCTACTAAAATTTGGCAATATATAGCAATGATCACCTACTTTCTTAATATTGTGGTTGGCATGTTTTTCATAAAGACATGATAGTTCATCAAATGATAAGTCTACTTTTTAAAAAAACAATCCTTTATTCATGATCTACTAATTTATTTGAGGACATTTCCACCATAAATAAGGGCATAGTGTACATTCTTGTACATAAAAATGAGTGCATGATATTTATTTACCTTTAAATATGTAATATGCATCATAGAAAAGTATATCCATTAATATACATATGATATGAAACATTAATATATTTTAGATACTATTTTGACATACTCAAATAGGAAAATATAAGATCAGCATGCCTCACTGGACATAAAGTACATAACTTTTATATTTTATCTCTTCAAAATCTTTTCAATAAATGAAAGAGAAAATATATCATTAGCATTTTCTAGGAAACAAAACTGGATCATTGAAAGGATTTGCCGTCTTAATTTCTAAACTAAACATCATTGTAAGGGTCATTCTTTCTTTGGATATTATCATAATTTACGGAAACATGTGAGAACGAGTGAGATTTGCTTTTTGGCTCCTGGCAGAGGAACCCCACGGGGCAGCACGGAAGGGTCAAGTTGTGCATCAAGGGAGGGCCTTAGTGCTCAGCACATTCACAAAACCCGTATTGTTTTTGCAAAACTGTTTACAGGTTGTCTGCACCGGTAAAGAGGAAGGGTGATACTGCCTTTGTGGGGCCTATCTTTGCAAAATAAATACTACCAATAAAATATCCAGAGGTTACATTCCTGGTGTTGCATTCACAGAAATAGTGTGAAAAGAACATTTTCCTGAAAGAATCTTCTTTTCAGTGGAGGAGTTGACACTTGTGCTTTCTCGGCGTCCTGTATGGCGTCCTGCACCATCAGCCTCTTGGTTACTGAGCAATGTAAGAAAGTGTCATTGTCTAGCTGTTTTGTATTCTAGACGTCTCAGTAATATATATTTTTGTCTTTTTCTCTTTGCTTTCCGCTGGATGCAGAAGTAACCATATCCACAAAAGCAGCACTAGTATTTCCCAATAGAAATGATGAATGTCTGCCTTTGCTTAACCCCTGTGGGTTAATATCAGAGGCCAGAGACACTTTTTTTGGCATGTAAGTTACAAGGTCTGACTTTTATTATCTACAGATTCAGGTAAAGCATCAGCTGTAGTCTAAGACATTTCCTCTTACACTGCATGACAAATAAGTTATAAATCTCAAAACCTCATTCTATGTTTCAGGAAATATGGTAAGAAAATTTAAATGACTGCAATATGAAAGAATCAAGTACAAAATTTATTATTTTTCCCTTTGCAAAGGAAACATACAATTAACTCACACACTTATACACTCTTTTATCATGGCATAAAATGTATAAACAGTAACAAGAAAGCAAGAAAAAAACTGTATCCTCACTTTCAGGTAATTAATTGTGAGGAAAGGATTTAAGTTGATATATTTCTCATCTGATTTCATTGATGTAATTTCTACTGAATATCAAAATCAATGGAGTGGGATAAAAATAGTTGTAAGTTTTGCATTTTTTTTGCATTTGCATTCTAATTAACAGACATTGTACACTCATAATACAGTTGTAGTAGTATGACTTTTTCATTTGTAGGCTTACAACAGACATGTATATAAAAGTCTAAAGAATTTGGTGATTGCTTCTCTGGAACAGTAGAATAACTCAGTAAATGTCGCTTTTAAAAATTGAACTAAAATATGAGAATATTGTCAAGTATAGATGATACACAATAAATTTAAGTATTTACAGGAAAAGTAAAATCTGACAATTTAAAGGAATATCAAGTGAGAAATTAAGTTAAAAGAAGTAAAAAAAAAATTACAACTGTCAAGTCCCTGCTCAATTTTATCCACATTTTATAAACACCACTGTTTTCATACACTATTGAGTATATTTTTAGAATTACAATAATGATGATAAGTTCAAAAATTATGATATGTCCACATATATGGGACCCCTTTCCAAAGAATTATCTATCAGACTTATCCAGAGAAAAGCTTGCATATATCACAATAGAAGTTTATACTTCATATGAAGCCTAAGATTTCTTTCACGTTAGGATGAGCAAGACATTTGAGATAAAGTAGCATTAGGAAATTAAGAGTTCAGAAGAGTGTATCCTTAGATTTTTGATACTACATTAAAATGCTCTTTTGACATCTGACATAGAGTCAATTTACAAATATGGAACTGTTGGATCTAGTTCTCCTTTTTGAAAATTCAACAATGAAGTATTCACATTGCATCTTTCATAGGCTCAGAATTTTTAGTTAAAATTTCTTTAAGATAAAATCTCAGTTAGATGACATTAAATGATTTATCCCACATAACCTGACCTAAGCTGTACGGGAGAAGAAGAAGGTAAGTTCCCTCATTCTCAACACAAAATTCTTCTCTTGTTCATTATTAAAGAAAAAAATAACCAAATTCCTGACAACAAAAACCATGAGAGCAGGTAAGTGATGAGCATAATGAAGTAAACAAAATTATAATTAATATATTTTTCCATGTTTTCTATAATTTATTTTCATAATAATATTCTACAAGGCTTTTTATGAAATTAAACAATGCCCAAGAGTCAATCTTCAGATTGTGTTGTCTGCTTGCAGATATGACCAAAGTACCTAAGTTTATATCAATGTGAGTTTGTAAAAGTTTTCTACAAGAAAATCAATATTCCATGGTTACATTATCTATTTTTACTTAATTGTCCTTGCTAAGTGGACTTTATTAATTATTTGGAAACAAGGGGCCGGGTATGTGGTTAGATCAAATAAAAAATTCTTTAAGAGGAAGGAAGGGAGGGAGATAGGTAAAAGGGAGGGAGGGAAGTGGTAGGAAGAATGGTGGTAAACACTAGGAGAGATTCCAGCTGAAGTCTTAATTGATGGCTGCTAATTTGTGTTCTCTTGGATTTCTTCCAACACTATGGGGAGAAATTTAGCTGATAGTGAAAGTCATGTCAAGCTGATAGGACACTTTCAGATTTGGGTCCAGTATAGTTTACTGGACTCTACAATGATAATACTATATTTAAATTCTTATGAATCCTACCTAAGGAATTAAAAGTGCACAGCACTTTGAAGTGAGGGCTGTGATATCATTAACGATGTCATTTAGATTTGTTTAGTAATAGAAGCTCAATGTTTGATAAACAGCTTCTGGGTTTAGTAATATGTACTTGGAGGAGTGCAGAATGATGTGGTTATCAATTATGGTGAGGAGCTGCCCTGTTTGTTTACATGACTTTCTTAAAACCCCATGAGATTCCTCCTTAGAGAACCCTGCAGCTGTGGGGTGGGTAGTGTTGCTGAGGTGGGCACAGGAGGATGCGCATATTTCATGTTTCCCAGGTTGACCAATCAGATAAATTGATTTATTTGGGCCATAAATAAATAACATTTTCCTTTCTTCTTTTTTGACTCACTAGGACATTAAAAGCTACATCTTTTCCCTGTGGTAGGGACTCACAATACATATTAAACATCTTATTTGAATTCAAGCATATGAACATAAATATTTATGTTTCTAAAATGTGTGCATCGATATACATCTACTTATAATGGTTAATATTTTGGAAGCAGAAGAATAAAATGCTTTGCAGAGACTTGACCTATAGTTCTAATCCTCCCAAGAATGGATGCTACCTGATCTGGATTTAGAAAAAGCGAAAGCATATTTCACATCTTCGTTTTCCCCTCCAAAAAAATTGCTTGATGAATGAATGCATATTTGTTGTTTTGTAGGTTATCAAAGTATAAATATCAGAAAAGGTAAGCAAACCACCAGCATTGCTATAATAGAATTAGTGTAATTCTTGAGAAAATCCTAAGTCGATCAAGTTTACCCAGGACCCACTTTAGCCCCATTCTTTCTCCTGTGCCTCCTACGTTAAGCCACCATTCTGCACCCACTTCCTGTCCTCGTAATTTGAACTCTAGCATCTGCTTGCAGATATCTCATTTGCACTGCACAGCAAATGACTCAGAACAGGGTTGGTTATTGTCTTTCAAGTTAATTGTGAAATTTCAAGCATGGATGGGTCATTCTACTAGACGCTTGCAATAGATAGACCTAGAAATGTTTGAAGGTGGAAGATAGAAGTCCAGAATTACGCTAATAGAACTTGAACCAAAGAACTCCACAATAAACAGAAAGTTCCAGAGAGTGAGTGAAGATGACAAAATTAGGTCCAGATTACATAATTAGTCAAAAAAATGAGCGTCTCAGAGCAGAGTGGGGCAGAGATGCACACCAAGCGAAGTAGTCCTTGTATAGCTACGTACTTCCTAAATTAAGCTCTCCACACCTACTGGCAGCAGTTTTACCTAACCGTCCTTTTATTTTTTGGTATAATACAATAAAGTGAGCCATTTTGAGTTATCTGACTTCCCAAAAGTAACTGATCCAAAAATACTTGTAATCTCCTACTTACTGCAAAATGTGCATATGTAGAGTCACTCTGCTAGTGAGTTTGTTTCAATGGACTGTGTATATTTTCTTATTTGGTGGAATCAGAACAAATACACAAGGATGACATTTCAAGATCATTATGTTCTTCAGTACTGTTTTTGAGTCCTAGTAGACTTCAAAGTGATATATTCCCAAGAGAAATCTACCAACTAGAATGCATCTTTAAGCAAATAATCAGGGCGTAAGATCTTTCTCTGTGTTTGTAGATAACAGTAACTATTCACTGAAAGCATGCATTGCGTACCTGTGGTAGGTACTATTGGGTAATAGTGTTGCACATGAAAATGTCTGAAAGAAATAGGTTCTCAATAATTGAAATATGATATATGGTTAATTTTTATGAGAGTACACCTGAATCCATGGTGCCACACAAACACAAACCATAAACAACATGCAATTGAAAAGACAGAAAATGCATTTTACACAGCTAAATCTGCATACAATATATTCAAATAACATAAGAAATATATTTTTGTTGAATTTAGTGCTCTTCAATTCCCTGAAGATTTTTTGTCCCTGTTGACAGAAGCATCAATACACTGTTCATTCCTTTTAATTTCTATCTTTTAACAACACTTGTAGCAATTTAGCATTATCTTTCAGTCATTTTTAATCTCACTGTGCATGGATTGTGTCTTCATTTGCCTAATATCCCCATGTGTATAAGATGATTGCACAGAGCCTAGGTGATCACATCTGCTGAGGTGAATATACATAATAAATACAATAAAGGGGACCAGTTTTCAGACAATTATTGCTTCATGGTTTATCCTCTTGACTGGTAGTTGATTTTTAAGGATATGTAGCTGTTCCTATTACAAAATAGAAGCCAGCAGCATATAGCACAGGTAAGAGCACGCAGCTCGAAGGAGTAGATGCTTAAACGTGCATCAAACGTACAGAGGCATTTGCTCTGAGAGAAATAGAATGTATCTCTCCTTCTACCTTCCCTCATTCTACCCCTCACATCCTTCTTTACAGAGATTATTTGGGGTAAACGTGTTTGTTCAAATGAGAAGTATGTCCAGGGTGAATATTCTGGTTCCCTTATGAAAAGAACAACAGGCATATTAGGCTGGCTATGGCACTGAATAAAAGTCAGAAGCAGTGATTGTATATCCATGTGTCCACTAACTCATGGAGGCTGCTTGGCTAAGTACATCTTTCTGCGAAAAAGCCTCCATTCCAGAGACCTTCAGTCTACTAGAGCAGCAGAGATTTTTTCACAAGTTCTAGGTACAACAATTTGGGAAACTGCATGGACTTACTAGCCACACAGCTGCACTTTCCTCAACATGCAGCTCAGCTGCTAACCACAGACAGCCTCTTGTCTTAAGGAATACAATCTGCTGCTCAATCAGAGCTGGTAGGAAACAGAGCGCCAACTACCATCCTAGAGGGATTTTAGTCCAACCAAAATGGCTACATCCAAGTTCACCATTCAGAATAAAAAATAGAAAATCAGTTTCCTTCACACACTTGTGCACAATGCTACAGATACTAAATAACCCATGTCTCAGACCATAGTGCATGCCAGCACCCTCCAACATATGTGACAGGAAGCATATGATGTCTCATTTATATCTAAGGTTCAACCTGTAAACCTCCCACTGTGCAAAATAATGAAAATTTCATTTTACCTAGCTAGTCTCCTTGGTATCTTCCTGAAAGCGTTACACACATCATGTTATACTGATACATACATGCCCTTGTTTATAGCAGCACAATTGACAAAAACTCAATCTTGGAAAGTGGTTTATAGTTAAATTTCTCAAATATCCTTGGAATAATGTATAAGACAAAAACTTAGGGCTATTAGGCACTAATTTATTGGAGATATTTGAAAAAGAAACTGAAAAATTAGATACAACCTAACTTTCAGTCATGTTTAATATATTACAAGGCTTCTTTATGTCTTTGGATGCCAACCAAATATTCTAGAAGACTGGAATTGTAAATGATCCTGCACTAAAATTACATAATAGAAAACATCATCATTAAAAATGTAAAGAAAAATTGAGGTTATATGCCACTTAGTATTATAATGGCTCTGATATTTTTATTAAAGCCACCATAAAATTGACATGTTCCTTCTTAATGACAAGCATGACCTTATGTAGTAAAAGTTCTGTTTTGAATATTCAATGACTGCTTAAATCATCAGGACAAATCAAAAGGTTGGCTTAACTTGGAAATAAATTATGGGAGGAACTCATACTTGCAGTCATTAAATGACATTTAAAATTGCTTAAAGAAACAATCTGAGGCTAGATGACTTAAGGTTTGTTAAAGAAACTTGAAATATGTGCGCAATGCTTTAAAGAGAAGAAGTCTTCATTAAAACACAAAAGGACAAATGGTGACACTAATGTTTAAACTTAATCATGAGAACTGACATAAAAATGACCTGATCTGAAAAACAAGGAAAACATTTTTGATGGCTCAGACTTCCTTTCTAGTTTATCTGACATAATTTTTCTTGTCTTCAAGGAAAACTTCTGTTATCTGATATGACCTTCTTACTTCTGTGGTTTATTTATTATTCCTGTTCTCATCTGAGGGTCTTTCCTTTCCTTCCATATTGGCTGTTTACATATCATTGAAATCTAAACTTAGCTATCACAACCCCATCGAATTATTCATGATCTCTCTAGCCAGAATTAATCTACTTCTCTTCTGAGCCTACAAAGCTTTATTTTATTGAAGTAGCCATCGCATATCCCCTACAGGGCAGGTCTTTATGCACACAGTTAACTTCATGCCTCGCACGTGGATCTCTAACAGGCTGGGCTTGGGGTGAGGGTGTCTGACTTATCACGGATCATCCATCATCATACCAAGAAAGATGCGTACAGCGTGACTTGAGACCAGAAATACCACACACCGTGCCAGGAAAATGGGTTATGGGTACCGTGAATAGAAACGCTAACTGTAGACCTTGCTATAGAAAAGGTTAAAGCTACAAGATTTGAATTCATTGTACTTAGAAAAAAAGGAACAAACACACAGTTTAAACTTATTTAAGATTCAGAACAATTCACAAATTTGGGAATGCTACTGGCATAACAGCCAGAGATTTTAGAGACATTTCAGAGGTATTTGAAAGCTTGATATTGCTATAGTACAGGAAAATATGAACCAAAGGATATAAATAGAATTAATCTATAAAGAAAAGAAAATTATTCAAAACTATGTTCAAAAGGATTGCTTACTCAACAATAATTATCATTACCACTGATATTAACATTATTATTGTAAAATTTTTGAGTAGGAGCTAGAAGTAACTAAGCATATATTTTATTATATAATTAAAATTGTGTTATCCACTTCTGTTCTCAAGAAATGATTATCATAATTTTTATTGCAAAGATGAACGACCAAGCTTAGGGAAATTGTCTTAAATTTTATAAACCTTAAGTTATTATTTAAATATTTTGTACAACTAGATGGATAAGTTACCATAAGATCACTAGTTAGAGATTTATAAGACCATAAAAATGAATTTTCAAAGTTAATTGCTTAGATAGCTAATATACCCTATTTTAAATCACCAATTTGATGTTACCTATACATTCATGGATCTAAGAGTCTATATTCTTGCTACACATTATCTATTGCAGAGAAAAACATGCCGGCTACAATACATGTTGAAAGAAAGGGAAAGGACAAGAAAGGAGGAAGGAAGGAGGAAATGCTATTTATTAGCTCTTCAAGTTATATTGGTAGGTTAAATATCAGTCAACTGCTTACAGTAAAAACTAAACTGTACATAGGACAGGTAGGTTTTCTATTAAAAAGCTACTGTGATCAACTCAGATGCCAAGGACTATATGCCATCAGTTTGTATTAATGTTATATGAACTTCATCTATGTAAATGTTATTACACTCTTTTTATACTGTAATCACATGAAACACATTAAAATGTAGTAGTTACTTGGGAGATAAACCACACAAATAAAATAGTGTTGGACATTGCACAAGAAATGTCATGAAATTTCTTCACTATAGCTGATCAATTTTGTAACTTAGACACAGGACAGAAAATAATGTTCCGACCAAATTCCTTTTAAATCTGCCCCCTGAATGTACTCTCTACCATCGTTAAATAACTTGTCAAGAGAGTGCTCAAAGTTGACTCAGAGAAAAGAGCAATTTTGTAATGGAACAAGCAGTTAGAGAGTTAACAGGTTGCCGCATGATACAAATATTTCTTAAACCTCTGCCATAAAGATGAAAAACCCTTAAGGCATAAGTGAGCTACACGCCAACCCATGTGTGATACTGCAAGGGCTTCGGGTTGTCTCTTCACCACCATCATTTCTGCACGCAGAGTCTTGGGTACACAGCACTTGCTCGGTAAATATTGTGCAATGACATAAACAAATGTAAAGATTTGATTTAGACTCATTTGAAGAAGGTTCGTACTTTTTCAAATATTTCTTCAAACACATGGTGAACTGGTGCACATTATAATACAGGTTGCACATTTTTCATTGTAACATGTAGGTTGAGTCATTTTCAAGGAAATTTTTGAATTTTCTTTTTCTCAGGCAATATTTTGAAAAGACATGTTTCTAGACTGTATTCAAGTTGCCTGGTAATTCAGTCATATAACTTAGTAATTTTGAGTTTTCAATTCTGAAAGTGGGCAAGAACCTGTGCAAATGTTCCACTATAGAAATCTACTTAAATACTCTCAGCTTTATAATTTTCAAACATGCCATTTATCAGACAGTTGCTAGAACTGTCCTAGTTCTATGACATGATTTCTCAACTAACTTAAAGAATCTCTCAGTATCTATTGATTTCTAAAATTACTGCTTTAATACTTTCTGATTTTATGCCTGCATAATAAAATTCCTGTTTCATCCATCAAATTTTGGCCAACGACCATCTCCACAACTTTTTGGATAATGTTTTTGTCAAGCCTCCAGCTTCGTTTCAGTCAAAGACCTGTGCATATGACCTTCCAGTAATTCTGAGTTCCCGAGCAGCAAGGCATTTTCCTGCATCCTAGCCTTTCTTGTACCTGTCCCAGGCTTAGCAGATCGCATCACTATCTCATGAACCTTGTATCCCTTATCAGCTTTTCCACACTTTATTCATCCATTTATTTCCTTAGCAATTTTTATCATTTTACATATTACTATATGATTATTCCTGACTTGATTATATGAGACATTCTGCAATAAAGGGGAAGTATTTTTGTTTTGTATGAGCTTAGTACAACACTGGCTATAACGTCTGCACTCAAGGAACATCTGTTGAAAAAACAAACAGGTGATGGTGTGATCGGGTAAAATTATGTATCACAAAAATACTATCGTTGAATTCTACTCTATCCTATTCTATCTCTACTCTATAGGTCTGCTCCATCTTATTTATCTGCAAATAATAAGCCAATGTTAAAAATTACTAAGGAAATTGAGGTTCTACCTTTTTCTGCATCGTATTACTCAAAACATGGTTCCAAAACCAGTGGCACAACCTTTGCGCAGGGTGGAATCTCAAGCTCTGTTCCAGTTGATTCACACAGAATGAGTGGGACAGTAAGATGCCCAAGAGATTCATGTGCACATTTAAGTGTGCAAAGATCTGTCTAAATGGAACTAGGAAGACTTACATGACTAAAGATGCTACAGAAAATTTGAAAAGGGTGTGTAGTTTTCAAATGTGTCCCAGTGTTACTTAGAGCTAAAAGATTGCTGCCCATCCCGTGTTTGTAATGACAGAAACGTTCTCTACCCAGACTGGCTGAAGTTATTTTCATTGATCACCGCAAGAGAGATCAATATGAATAAGATATACCTGCAATTCTGTTTAAATTTAACTAATTTCTATTACTTTCATTAGCCACATGTGGCCAGTGGCCACTGTATATCGAGATCATGTATCTGCTTCACAATGCAGGAGCCTTAATTAAACTTTGAGAAACAAGGATGCTAACTTAAAAGCTTTGCAAACCTGAAGGAATAGATAATAGGATTTAAAAATACACCTAAGAAAACCTCAGGAAAAAAGAATGCACGAAAGTGATTACACAGTACAGTTTTAAATAATTATAACATTTCAGAATAATAAAAGAGACAAAGTATAATTAAAACAAAACCAAATATTGTGCTGTGATTTCTCCTCCAAATCCTATAAAGTAGCAAGAAAAATAAGTATATTTAAATAAATAGATATGAGCTTTAGAAGACAACCCTCACATACACACACATTTTAAAATCTAGAAAGGAGAAAAGTGAGTAGGAATAGACCTGGCATGTCCCCAGATGTTGGGGTGTGTGAATATCTAATTGAAGGGAGCAATTTCATTTATTCAAATCAGAACTGCTAATGACCTGAAAGGACGAAGATTGGCATTTAGTAGTTCTTTTCAGAAACAATGATAAAGCAGAGGTTGCAAGATCGTTTGAGATAAAAGTACCAAGCATAGACACCCATATCTCTTCATTCATTCTAGTCTGCAAAGAGACTGTTGCTCCTGCCTCTCATCACCATGACCAGGTCTTAAGAGAAGACTGAGGGGTTACACTTTAAAAAGAATAGGAGTCTTGGACATGACAGGTGCAATTAATTTAGAAATTAGAGGAATTGTGAGAAAAAATGTTTTTCCAAAAAATTGGACATAATTGTACTTCGCTTACTTGGCTTATAGAACTGCAATCAGTAATTGTGTCAGTGAATAAAGAATTTTTGGGGGTAGTCAGATCAGGCAACAAAACAAGAAAAGATAAGGGGAGAGAACAGAAAAGGGGGAGAGAAAAGGGGAGAAGATGGAAAGAAGGGAGGGGAGGGGTGGGGAGAGGAGGAGAGGGAAAAGAAAAGAGAAAGGGAAAAGGAAGGAAAGGAAAGGAAAAGAAAGGCCATATAAAGAATGACATGGAAAGATAAAATGGAAGAAACCTTCACAGTACTAAATCAAATGATAATTGATGAAAAGTAAGAGCTAAATTTTAGAAAATTAACTGAGTGGTAGGAGTTTCAGAAGGGTTAAATAGAAAACCAGAGCAGAAGAAAACACCAATACTGTAACTTACAACTCATATGTTAGAAGAAAATACGTGGATAACTAGCTCAAAAATCTTAAGACTCCTGTACAATAGATAAAACAAACTTATAACCTGATTTAAGTTTGAGAATTTTCAAAAACATCCCAGATCTGCTTCTGCAGTCTCTTTAGAGAAGCCTCTTTCTTAGTCAAACCTCAACTCCCTTCTGTGATGAACAATTATAAAGTGCCATCTGTCTTGCTAATTTTCTTTCTTAATTTATGCCAATAAACCTATTTAATATTTTTACCATGTGTCTCTGGTGAGGTTTGGCCTCTTTTCTCTTGTGCAGTGCAAGATATAAAAACTGTTCCCCATCACGCCTCCTTTTAGGGAGTGTGAGAGACATGTGCCAACAGATGAGAAGCCAGCCGTGCAGGAGCAGATCAGAAGTTCCAGGGTGAACTGAATGGGTCCAGGAGAGAGGTGGAAGGCACAGCAATGTGATGATCATTAAAACACGGCCAACTGGTGTTGGAATTCTACACAGTAGTCAAACCAGTTAGGAACAAGTCAGAAAGGCCTCGGAAAGATTTCTTCAGGTTCAAGTTTGTGAAATGGAAAAAAAATAGCTGATATATTGACACGTGATGTACACAATTGGTTGTAAGATATAGGATGTTTTAACAAGTAGAAAAGAATTACACCAAAGTCACCAAAATCA
Source organism: Dinomys branickii (assembly GCA_004027595.1). Classification (NCBI taxonomy): domain Eukaryota; kingdom Metazoa; phylum Chordata; class Mammalia; order Rodentia; family Dinomyidae; genus Dinomys; species Dinomys branickii. Next base: position 17,458 of record PVLD010004051.1, read on the forward strand.
AGGGAAAAATGGAGAGGAAAACCGACCTCATGGATCATTTTAAAAGCATTTACTTGCAAAGGTAAGATAATGTATATTTTTCAGTGTCAGAATTTATTTTAGAAATGAAAATTAAATGGCAAAAAAATAATCAAGAGCATCTTTTAGTGGGTATTGCTGAACGTCCTTAATTCGAAGATGTGAAGTCTGAAATGCTCCGACCTGTAAAGCTTTGAGCATAGACATGATGTCCTAAGTGTGATATTTGGAATCTAACCTCATATGATATGTCACAGTTGCAGTGCTGTGCCTGAAAGGTATTGTACATATTACCTTCAGGCATAGACATACATGAACCATAAATGACTTTGGTGAATAGATTTGAGTGCCATCCCAGAGATGTCTCATTATGTGTATGCAAATGTTCCAAAATAATAAAAAGTATTTAGAATTAGAAGCTCTGATATCCTAAGCCTCTCAGGTAAGGGACAGCCCATCTGTGTCAGTGATCACAGAAAGCGGGTGTGGTGTAGCACAGCAGAAAAGTTGTACAGAGGAGCACTTCCCTTAGAGTTAGATAGAATCATTGGACTCAACCTAACACTTATGCAAAGCACAAATGAGAAGACAAGAGCTAACTTTTCAAAAGATCAAGAGTTGAGAGAAAAAGTTCTTTCCGATTGTGACAATAATTTTAGGTTGGGCCCTTTAATTGATTTCCTACTAGCCATTCTCCTGGCCACTGGGCATACAGCAGTGAATAAAACAGCCCCGAATCATAGACCGTGCAGCTTTTCTCTCCTCTTCACTTACTGGAAACTGTGAAACCAATGCTGCATATAATGTTCTCAATCCAAGTTTTAGAAGTTGTGGAGGTGACCACTGGACCGAGGCTCAGTCCACCCCTTTGATCCCTCTACTAACACAGTCCCTCTGACACTCTACCCCAACAAGGTCCGACATCTACCCTCAGTCTGTCTTTTCTGCTTTATTGGATTAAAAAATGTTTTTACCATATATCCTGATACTTTCTTTGTTCAAGCCTAGGCCCAAACACTGTCTCATAAGAAGGAACATCTCTGTCACTGAGATGTTCGCTGTCCACTCACTGCTTTCTCTGTTTTATTTTTCCTTACTGACACTTATAACCACGACATAATGTGATGTGCTTTTATTTGTCCACATGTTAGTGTTCAGCATTTTCCTGATGGAAGCTTCATCATTTTCTTCCATTCATTGCTAGTTTTACACTGTTGAGCACAGGCCTTGACACACAGGAGATACTGAACAGGTACACTTTAAGAAGGATGATCATGTCAGAAAAAAGTATAATGCAAGATGAGAATGAAAGAATAAAATAAGGTTTTATAACATGTTACTAGATGCACATATTTATAAAAAGATTTTACCTTCTGATTATTAAATTAAGATCACTAATGTTCAAAATTAGTTTCATTTTAGAACTGAAATATTTTCCTGATGTGTATATAATTACCCATAGAAGACAGACTAGGGTTTTTCATCAATTTGTTTGTTCTTTTTGGGGGTTCTTGAGATATCTTTTCATTGAGAACATTTTTGTTTTTGCACATTTAGCAAAAAAAAAAATGAAATGGCAATATTTTATGTAGCACCTAAGGAAGTTTGGATGCATACTGTAGAATATAGCTGCTCCTTACAAGTTACAGTGTAACAGAGAGGCAGGGAACGGGGGGGGGAATGCACAGCTCTGAAATTATTGCTGCATTGCTCTTTAGAGAAGAATAAGGACTAAGAGGTACTGGTTAGTAATGAAAGATGAGACACTTCATCACTCTGCTGCTTTGCATGATTTGCTAAGCATCCTTAACAAATAGTTTCATTTTTGAACTAAAATATTTTCCTAATGTGAATATAATTACCCCAAGCAAACAGATGAGGGTTTTTCATCCATTTGCCCATCCTTTCTAGGGTTCTTGAGATATCTTTTCATTGAGAACATTTCTGTCCTCAGTGGTCTGCTTTGCTTTTTTCCTCCTAACTCCTAAAAGGAGTCATTATGCCTTTTATCTTTTAAATATTTGCAACTTAACGGGCGTCAGGCCTGGCCTGAGAGTGACCTTAGAGAGACTTGAGCTGCCCAGTACAAACCATGGACTCTCCATTACTGGCAAGAGCCTGCCCTTGGAGAAAAAAGCAAGGGCAATAACAAGTTTAATACAGGACTAAAGTTGCCCTGCAGTCCCTGGTCCCAGCTCTGTGAACCAGCCTGCACTGATTGCCCTATGGCCTTAAACTCAGGTATTTTATCCAGATTTTTGAGATTCCTTAAAGTTGCCCACAACTTTAAAACTTGTGTACATTGCTGATATTCACTCCGAGGTCAGCCTGCTGAAGGGAGAGGATTAAAGCCTGGTCTCCTCTCACTACTGCGGTCTCCGGGTGGTTTCGCATGCGCAGTGACAGTCAGTACTTTGAGGCTCGCCAGTGCTGTTGAGTACCCAAAGGTGGTGCAGAACTTTGAGGTACAATCTGGTTTCCCCGAGCCCAAACCTCTCCAACTGCTCCCTGCCATTATTCACATGAAATGATAGTTTTCTCCTGATGGAACCCCTCTTCAGTGAAAATCAGCAATAAATGTGATAAACTGGCTATTACACAAAAAAGCCTCAGTTTGCACAGAAATACAAGCTACTCTGACACTGTTGTTTATGACCTTATAAGCTCCAGCATACCCAACATGCACTAGAAAACCTGCGGTGTGACTGCAAGTACAACTTCCGGTTAAAAGACGATAACAGGAAAGAAGGGTTAAAAGGAACAAACCCAAACACAGAAGAGTTAAGCCAAAACTTTCCGCTAAAGACCACTTGTGTGTGCGTGGGCGATGAAGGGGATTAGCAAACTGGTGACCCCATAGGAAGGCACAGGAGAACTGGGGAATAATTTTCTCACTAATCGTATGTGCACTGAGTAGGATGTATGTGGTGACTCTGTGTGAAATTGCAAAGCAAGCATATAAAATATCACTTGCTTCTGTGTCGGCAAAGGGAGGGGACTGCAGGTGGGCACTGTGGAAATCTGTAGCGTGCAATGTAAGCCTGATGGAAATCGTTTTAGGAAAGTGTGTGATTGCAGCAACCAATTTAAAGTTGCAAATAAAAGATGATTACTCTGTATCTGGGAGCTCCTGTCCCAGTTTTATCCAGGTGGCCATCAAAAAATATCCACTCAGAAACGTCCTTCCCCAAACCCTACAAAGACCTCTAGAGAAAAGTGTTGGTAGCAATAGGATTCTATGTCAATATGTTGGCAGAAATTACTTGGGATTTCATTTTTAAATGCCAGTAGCAGATTCTAGTGTTCCTCCCCTCCTGCAAAATGAATCTTTGTGTAGACATTCTGTCCTAATACCTTAACTAATCACAACGGTGTCACCTTCTTATTACCATGATGTTCCCGAGTACACCTCCATTTGCCTAGTTCTGATGCTGAGGTTGATAATGAATGTCTCTGGTAATGGAAAGAAGCTTTTTATGGCAATGATGTAAGCATAAAAGGAAAAAACCCCAAATATCACACACACACACACACACACACACACACACACACACCCTTTAAACTTATCTTTGTGCTATGTCTCTTAATAACTGCTATGGTTTATGCCTAGATGTCACCCCAAAGCCTCATGTAGTTGCGTCGCAGGCTTATAGGGTTTTTGATTGACTCGTGGTCCAATGCTGGGATTATGGAAGTGAGTGCTGTGCTCATTCTAGGGCAGGTGGCCTGTCTGTGATATGAGGGAGGGAAAGAGGCTGCTTGCTGCTGCTCCTCTCTTTTTGCTCTTGCTGCTTTTGCTGTTTTCTGCCACCATGAACTGTTTTCCTCTGCCATGTGCCACCCCGTATTGGAGCCAGCTAAGTATGGACTGAAACCTCCACAGAACATGAGCTAAATAAACCTTTCCTTCCTTAATTTTGGGGGGCAGGTATTTTGTCTCCACAATGAGAGATAAAAGTAACCAAGACCATAGCCCTTAGCCTAAGCATGTAGGAGGATTAATATAGGAGAAGGACTGGCAATGCCACACAGCAAGCCTATGAGGACACGATGGGCACCAATCTCTAACACAGCCGCTGTGTCCTCCCCTTCTATCACCCTGAACCCCTGGAGAAGGGTCTTTTGTTTCTTCATTGTCTTAGAAGTAGATTTTGACACTGGGTGGCTGTCTCCTTACATATTGTCACTCCCTGTGAGGTACTGCCCAAGTTAGAAACACTGCATACATGAGCCTGGAGTAAAGGGATCATATATTTTGGTTTTACTAGGATTTCTCTGATTTAACAGCTTTCTGGAGCTTGATATATTAGAATGAACTTTCCTCCCTTCTTGTGCCTCTTATTTCTTGGTTCTCTGTGTATATCAAATACAATAAACAAAAACAATAAAGAGACACTTAATTTCTATTGTTTAATAATGTAGTTTAAGACTCTGTGAACATCACCAGAGGACCACTTGCCAAGGAAGTTCTGACACCATTGCTCCAGCATCTGGGACCTGTGACATTCCCAGGGTCGGAGCCTTGCTCCTTACCACAGTGACTCATCATGTTTTTATGTTTTATCTATTTAATTAACTACCCAAAAGACCTTCATTATGCTGAGGTCCTTAGATGAATCTGAACAATTAGAAGAAGAAAGAAGGAAGGAAGGAAGTGTAGAATTGTGTAAACCTTTTCTTAAAATTTTACATTGTTAAGTACTGAGAAATATAATGAATTGTTCCATATCACAGTTAGAATCAAGCAAAAAACAGCTAGATGCATTAAATCATTGGTTCCAGTTGGGCTGTTAGCACAAGCTTGTAACCCAGCATTCAAGAGGCCTAGGCAGGAGGATCACTGTAAATTACAAGTTAGCCAGTGCTACATAGTGAGTTCGGATCAGTCTAAACTACATAGTTAGACCTTGTATCAAAATTTAAAAAAAAATGGTTCCCACAAATTTGGATTTTTAAACCACTGCATTTCACCATCTTATAATAATAATGAAAAATAGTTATGCAATTGGCAAGACATATTTTCACAACAGAGGACAATTTATGAAAAAGGCATCATCCTTATATTTCTTTTCTTTTTACTCATATGATTGACACGATCACAGATTGGAATTTGAGAATAAATACCTTACACATTCTATTTCTTTAATCACCCCACTTGGAAAAGCATCTAATTGGTATGGAATTCCAAATGCTATGGGAGGAAAATAGAAATCCCATTTGGTGACACCAAGAAAATACCTGTTATTTGATGCAGAGCAAGATTGCTACAGTCAAGAAAAATGTACGCATCTCAGCTATTTTCCTGTCTGCAAGCGTATGGTTAGCAGTTATTCCCCATTTAACACTCAGGCCACCACTCATCTAAATGAGTCTCTGTGAGTCCAGTGTGTACATATTCACACGCAGAGCATCCTGGGTACATCATTCAAGACTCTTGCAGCCAGAAAGAAGACAGAATCAACTGAAAGTGTCTGAAGTGAGAAATGACATTTACTGAGTCAAACAGCTGAAAGGTTAAGTATAGTCCAGTTTCAAGCGTGCAGAGCCAGAGGTGCCCCGCTTCTCATCAGGACCCACAGTTCTGCTCTCAGGGCTCTCCTTTCACCACTGGCCGCCGTCTCTTAGCCCCACTGGCGGAGCACCTGCTGCAACTCCAGGTGTGCACATTTTCTCTTGGCCTCTTTACAAGAAAGAAACGTTCCTTTCTTGCACATTAGCTCCAACATAAGCCCACGAATTATAATTTCTTGGCCAGGAATCCATTTGGGGGAGGCTGCATGCACAGCATCCTTGAACTAACAGCAAGTGGAGCTAAACCTGTTTTACCTCTAGATCTGATGCTGTAGTAATCTACTACTCAAGGAGAAGAGAAACTGAAGGAGGGATTCCACAGAGAAAAAGAATATTATTTTAATGAAAAGATGAAACAGGTAACGGTGGAGGGTGGACAGGCCAAACTGCAGATTTAACTGCCCTGAAAATAATCATCACATAAAACTTTCCAGAGGTTGATCTACAGAAGTCACCCCTTCTCTCTACTGTGAAGAAGTGATTTACAATTTTTCCATTTTGCCCTTCCAAAGACCTCAATATCTCAGGTCCTAAAGGCTAAGAGCACTATAGGATCCAACAATAAAATTCTAATTAGCAACTTTGGTCTCTGGAACCAACATGATCTCTGAGGATATCTGTTGAAGGCTTTAGCCATGTTAACAGCCTAAATATAAGGACTGTAGTGTTTCAAAGGACTTGTAAGGTTCATTTACAACAAATGAAATGCCATATATTTTCTCTTCCATATATGCATGTATTACATTTACATTCATAATAAGGTCCCAGACAGAGATTGTAACTCTTTCTCTTCAGTGATGCCCAGTAAATATATTAGTTTATATAGTACTTATAAAACCCTGAGGTTCATTAAAGATTAATCCTATATTTTAGTATGTAGAATTATCACTTCTGAGTATCGTGAAAATTAAATAACTGTATGACTCTAGAAATCATACACATTGCTTTTTGAAAGTGCTTGTTAGAATTCACATCATTATTGATCGCTAGTGATTTTTGCTTAGATTTGGCCTTATTGTCCAAATGTTAGGTGCTGTTACATCAAATAAAGCTATGTTGTTGATAACAATTTTTAACTTGTGGTTAACAAAAATTTCCAGTCCACAAAGCAAATATTAGGTGATACAGAAGTATGATACAATGTGGTTAGAAACATTTAATGCTTTCACTCAGAGAGTTTGCTTAGGAAAATTGCTAAAATTTAAAGAAAATGATAGCACAGGGGTGCACAGCATCTTAATCTTGGTACCATTTATATGCTTACATCAAGAAATTCAATTACACTTATTTTTGAAAGAACACATATATGTGTATGCTCTTTTGATTTCTGTCACCCTTCCACTTGTAAAACAGAAGTTAATTTATTTTATGTAAAATGCTGTGTACTTCATCAAATGTTAATCCTCCTGTACTGCATATTTATGTGTTATTTTCTAGATTTATTCAACCTCAAAATAATTCTTCTTTTGCGTTTCCCATGGAAAGTTTGTGTGATTATATTAAATTTATCTGGAATATGATGGTTATATTATATCATTTTATTTTAAGTAACTAACTGCAAATCCTTGAAAAGCTATTGCCTAAGGACACTTGGAGACTCAAAAAGAAAGTTTATGTACAATCTTCATCACAAAAATCAGAGGAGAACAAGAGAGTGAAGACTGTGTACACACACATGTGCACACATGCACACACACACACAAGCACACACACACACGCACACGCACACGCACATACACACACACTCCAAGAGAAAAATTAAGAATCAAACTGTCTGATTTGGGGCTGATCACTTCTGACACTTCCTGATTCTAATAAATGGTGGTTAAGGTGAATATGATATATGAAGCCAAGGGCAGAGGATATTTTTGAGTGAAAACAAAATGGAACACAGACAGGAAATGGACTGGAAAATTATTAAGCAACCTCATTTTTTTTTCTCTCAAAGGACTTGCATAACACCTAACCCTATCTGTCAGCTCTACATTCGGTCAGGTCACTTCAATCAACCCTTACACAACAGGATTTGATATGAAATTCCCGTTTTCTTGCTGCTTGGACTGAAGTCCCAGAGCAAAGAAGGAAAACTGTCAGACTGCTCATATTTCTAAAAAGCCTGTTCTGACAGTGTCCCAAGCCCGTCTGACTCAAAAGTTTTATCCACTAAGCAGGTGCGTGAGCCATTAGCCAGGTGACCTAAAGAAAAAGCCTTCTTGGGAATTCCACATATCACACAAGCCCAACATCATAGATGATCTAAAATATTTATTGTATAGATAGATTTAATAAGGAACATGTTCTCTGTGAGTAAAAGTTAAATTCATTGGCACAGTGCAGACAGACATTTTTATTATGCAATAGTGAAGCATTCACTTTGCAATTTAAAACCTGTATTTTGCTAATCACAATTATTACAGCTCATTCTTCTAATCCCTGCGTCTGAGTCCATCAATCTGATGTTCCCTCTTGTAATCTGTTTTGTCCTCTTTTTTGATACCAAAACCACACAAGCGACGTGGACCTTATGTACTGCAAATTCTGTATGTAGCAAGAAAGGAAGGAGCTGGAGAGACGGACACAGGGGGAGGGATGGAAAGGCAAGGGGCGAAAGAGGAGTGGGGACGTGTTGTGCATGAGCAATGTGAACATTATGTACCACACAGATGCACTGATAAAGGAAATGGTGACAAACAGATCCCTCATGCGCACATCAAGAGTGTTTTTACTGGCTTAAGTGTATAAAGGTATTAAGGTACCATACCTAAGCATATTAAGGTACTATACCTTTCATTTTAGAGGGCATTCTTGCCACTTATCAAATCCTACCTACACACTGCACTGCAGTATGTTGGCAGCAACCTCCAATCCCATGTTTCCAGCACCTTGAGCATTTTCTCCTTATTAATTTTATTGGCACAGTCGAGGTGAGCACAGTGACCGCAGATGTCAGGAACTTGTACCTGCAGTGGTAGATCTCCAGTCCTCTTTTTCTCCCATGCCACTCCCCTCCTATCAACCCATCTTTCCCTCCTTATTTACAAAAGTTCTGCTTCCATTTTGTCCTTCTTTTCTCACTGTTTTCTTTTCTTTTGCTTCCTTCCCCCTCCCCCAACCCTAGTTCCCCTGTACTTTTGAACAATTTCTTCCCATTTCACAGTATCTATTATGCATGTTGGTTCTTATTTACACTTTCAGTTTCTTACACCAGGGAGACAAGGGCATATTTACACGTGTGTCTGTTTTATTTAACTTAAGAGTATGGACTCCTCATAAGTGAAGTAAATCACACCCATGTGCATACACATCATATTGTCTCACTAGTGTGAGAAGCTGAACAAGTAAATAAGACCGAAAATGTACAATAGATATTGTCACTTGGGAAGAAACTCTTCAAAATAAAAGACAAACTTGGATGGGGGAAATGGGAAAGGAAGGAAGAGAAAGGAAAAGGTAAATAAAAACTATATATATATATATATATATATATATATAATAGTTAACATAGTTATAAAGCTAGTTTCTTTTAGTCAATTAAAAAGAAAAGTTTATAATAATATTCTATGGACATTATTACTTGCCTATATTTTCTACTCTGAGTAACTACTATAACAAAAGCAATTGCAATATATTAATTATTGTTACTCTCCTAGTAGCCTGCTTTGAAATTCCTTTTTATTGTTTTTTTCTCTTTAAAATAAAAACAGTATGGTCTCAAAGTCCATCCATTTAGCTGTGTATGTCTCAAGCTTATCACTCTTTATAGCTGAGTAGTATTCCATTGTATTAAAAAAATCTCACATCCGTTCATCAGTTGATGGGCATTTAATCTGTTTCCAACATTTAGCTATTACAAACTTTCTGACGCTGAATACAAAGTCAGCATTAAGAGTTAAAAATGGTACAATTCAAAATAATAGAGGAAAGAGAAATCCTATTAATTCAGGGCAGTCCTTTGAAATGAGCCAAACTGGGAGGAATGTGACCGGTCTGTAAAAAGAATTTACCCTATTTTCCCTCCTTCTCCTCCTTGAGCCTTAAACTCCACTACACTTCATTCCTTCCTCGTGCTCCCCAGGAAGGAGCACAGGGAGCTTCCTGTTCCTAGGGAGGGCATGGGGGAGGGGCAGGGGCAAAGGCGGGGGTTGCGCTAATGCATGGATCTCTCCAGCCACAGGGCTTTAGAGAAGAAAAGACCTTTTCTATCTTCAGACATAGCCTATGCTTTTGAAAAATTCTGAATGAAATAAATGGAAGTGGTGATTTGGTCTCAAAACACCTAATTCTTACGTCTATTCTTTACTCTTTCAGAAGTGAGACTGTGGAAGACATTATGTCACATTTCAAAATCTCAGTAATCATCTTTGCTTTTTTCCTGTCTGAAGGGAAAAACTTGGATGGTTCAATACCTGAGGATTTTGTTATTTCGGTTGTGTTTTTCTTATTTACCTTCTTTCCAAATGACTTTTACCTTTAGTTCTTATTTCGACAGGTATCTTTTTTCATTCAGAAGGAAACTATTATCTTTGTACCAGTCTCTACTAATATTTAGGCTTTTGTTCAATCTATGCTGTAAAATAATAAGACTAAATTTAGGTTTCAAAAAAGCAAGATTGATCGTGTTACATTTTGCTGAAAAATTTTCCAGGGTTGCCATCAGAAAACAAACAAACACTCAAAACACAGTGACACTGAATTAACCTGACACTCCAGTTTTCCTCCTGCTTCATTCTCTCTGCACCTGCTGTCTACACTGGCTCCTAAGGCACAACCTAGTGTGCCGCATCTCCAGTTTCTCCTTTACAATTTCAGCGTTTTGGCGGGGCTAATCATGCAATTCTAGTATTTCTTCTCAATACATAGGCCCACTCTCAACAACTCACACAAATGGACTCATTTGGCCAGATGACAATTTTATGAATCCATCCAGTCAGAAATATACCACCTAATACCATCTTGGTCAGTGATAAACGGAACACATAAGTGCAACCCGTGATCTAGTGCCACTGTAGCTACCCTGGTTCTCGCTGGCACACTCTGTGGTGTTTGTGCGATGGCCCATGACTTAATGAGACCCTCATCTCGGTGTGGTGGTGGAGATATCTCGCACATGTGGTTAATGTCTGCAGTCAGTTGGGTTAAAGTTACAGAGCTTTCCCTTTGTGGTTTTAGTCAGCTTTATCCAACCAGTTGAGTTTATAGCCAAACAAATCTTGTGTAAGGACAGCAGTTCTGCCTGAAAATTCATAATCAATATCTGCCGGAGGTTTTAGCCTCTGCAAATCCTCTAGATATCAGATTTGTCATCTCCCCAAGTCACATAAAATAATTCTTTAATTGTCTCCCCCCCCCATATGTAGTTCTCTATCATCTATGTATCTCTGTATCTATGTATCTAGCTAGCTATCTAGCTATCACCTATCATGTAGCTGTCTATCATCTGTCTGTCTATCAATCTATCTTCCTATCTAGCTATCATCTATCTACCATCTTCCTATCTATCTGTCTGGTGTGGACCATAGGTAGTCTGCTGTGCTCCCATAAGACTGTGCTGTCTAGTGATACCACAGCCATTGCTACAGTGTGGGTTGGTATAACATACTCTATGATGTTCACACAAAAGTGAAGTATAACCTAGTAATGAATTGCTAAAAACAGATCGCTATGCACATATACATGACCTATAGTTTTGCATGCTCTGTTGAAATGGTTTATGTTAAAGTTATCGATGCTTGCTCCTAGGTGGCATCACTCACTACTAACCTGCCTACGCGGATATTCCATGTTTAGTGGCCTCCCTGTTAAATGACTGTTCAGACTTTTAGTCCCCAGCACAGGAACGGGAGTGTCGGTGTGGTTTTATGGCAGCTTCTTCTACAGTAAGTACTGCAGTTTTTGCTGATTGAACCATACAGTACAGTAGTTTTATGTTGTTATACCTTATAGTACTGCATCATCAAGTGGTGCAAATAAAAGCAGAGTCATCAGGTTGGTGTTTCCTTTGACCATTATGGTGAATAGTGCAATATACTTATTCTGTACAATTCCTCATTTAGTCATGAATTCATTTAATGACCTACTGACCAGAATGAACCTCGGTCTTTAGAAGAGGAGTGTCTGTCCTGGGTTCCCTCTCCCCCTTTAATCTTATTAGATATGCACAATCCTATGCAGCGCTTTGTAGCTAAATGAACATAAATGCCTTATTGAAGAGAAAAGCAAAAGGACTCAGTGATTCCACCCCATCATTCTTTTACTTCAGCCCATTCCACTGTACGTTTGGCTCATATTTTGCACATAGTCTGTGCCTTTCAAAAAGCCGAAGGCAAGACTTTCAATGTGGACTTTTCGTGAAGGGGAGCAGATGAGGACAGAGTCTTCTCAGGAGGGAGGAGGGAAACAGCGGTGCGTTCCATGTGCTGGTGACTGGAGCTGTGTAGGACAGATGCCTTCTTTTGCTGACATAGAAAGGGGTCAACTTAGCAAACGCAATGAAATCATATTTCAAAGGTATGAAAGAGTGCAACTCGTCCTCTATTTAACATGTGTGGATGTACATACCAGCTTTTTTCTTTAAAAGGTCTATCTTAACACAGGTAAGTTTTGAATTCTACACATAATTTATAGTTACTTAAGCAAAAGCAGCGAAGTAGGCCTCCATGGAAATTTTATTTTCTCAAACTCTGTGAAATCACTTGAATTTTCCATTCCTAGAAGAGATACACACAACAGTCTACTGATTCCTTAAAAACCCAAAGATTGCAAGTGAAGCGAAGTAATCAGCGTTTTGATGCAAGGGGACAATGTTGTGAAAACTGTGCATGTGTAAAACTAGGCATTTATTCTCAGGACAGGGCAGTTTTGAATGTTCTAAAGCATGTCATTTTTGTTTCCTCTTTAACCCATACTGTTTTCCTCAGTCACTGTATAAGGAAAGGAGCTACTCAAGCGTGAGCGTCAGACAGACAGAAGATGATTCCTGAGCTTTTCCATAGTATCAACTCTCCGATTTTCAGGAAAACAGTCCTCTCAGAGTTGTGGGAATAATCTTAAGACACATTCCAGAGTCATTTCGGGAGAAAACTAGCAAAAGCAGATATTATGAGTCGCTTTAGAGAAAAGATAAATCATTTAGCTTTTTAATTATTTCTTTTATGAAAGTAGCTTACGCATGCAAAGCTCATTCATTCCTCGATGTGATTTTTTCACTTAAAGAAATGATGAATTTTTGAAAGTGTTAAAATGATATCATTAATATTAGGTTTTACAATGGTCACTTTAATAGACTGATAACCACTGCTTCCCAATGATTTTCTGAAACTATTTCTCAATTCATGTTAGTGTGTGTATTGAGCCCACACAAAAAAATGAAAGCAAATGAAGAAATGCAGAAATTTAGTCATTAATTTAGTTATTTTTGGGTGAAGTATGATGTTTGAAGTGATGAGGAACAAAGGTGAGTGGCTTTAAAATGGAAGTAACAGGTCACATGTAGGTGGTGTTCACCCTTTCTGCATATGTGATTTCCCTACGGTTCCCAGGGGTGGCTACCATTTCTGCCACGCTCATGTAGCCCCGTATCTGCCTGAGCAGGTATGCTGGTTCAAAAGCCAAACACCCTGAATCAGAGTTCTTTCTGAAAATCTCTGAACTTACTCCTCCACTGCTTTGTGAGAGTACAGTTTATCACTATATGCACATTCTAAACAGAGACATGCTGTCAGCCATAAAATCATCTCATCAGATGAAAGAAAAACAAAAAACATCAGCAACAAACAGAAAAAAACAAAGAGCCATTTAGATCAATCAAATAAGGCCACAGTAGCATGCGTCAGTTGGCTTTCCATTGTCATAACAAATAACTAAGATAATCTATTTACAAAGCAAGGGTTAGCTAAACTCATGGTTTTGGAGATTTCAGTCCATAAACAAGAGATCCCATAGTTCTGGGTCAGTAGGAAGGTAGCACATTTGGGTTAAAGCACATATTGGAGCAAAAACACCCCCTTCAAAAACACTCACTTGTTCTCCTTGGAAGCCAAAGGAGAAAAGAAAGAGGACAGGTGGCAGTTACATGAACCCATCCCAGGGAACAGAGCTAATGAGCTAAAATGTCCCATGAGGCCCCACCCCTTAAAGGTCACAGGAAGCCTTTACCCCATGGGCCTCTGCAGACTTCAGGTCTGCACCCTGGTGCATGTGGACTGGTGGGACAGTCTGGCCCTGCCAGACTCAAATGCTAAATCAAATGTTTTCTTTAGAAGTCACTGAGGGAATTTTTTGTGGAGTCTATAATCTGCTACCCCAAACTATAAAGCATTATTGATCTGCAGACAATTAAGAAGCAGCAGACATGGGAAAACCTTCAGACTTCACTAATTTTTTTCTAAATTGTAGGAAATAAAATGTCACATCTTTGACAACTACTCAATCTTTGAGAGTCTCACGTAGGAAAAACACATCAATAAACTTCTGTTTGTTTTCTCTTGTTAATCACTATATTGTAACAGTGGTCAATTTCAAAAAAGAACCTTTGCAGGTTAATATTTTCTCTTACATAGTTCATAAATATCCATTGAACCCCTAACATGTCCAATAGATTATTAAACTATGTGGCAAAGAACCTCACTTTTTGTTTTATTTCTGCTATTGAAAACCAATGTGTTGGTTTGTATAAAAATATTATCTCAGCTAATTTTAACAAACATTTGTGAGAAGATTTTGGCTTTACTGATTTTTTTAAATCTGAAGAAATTGGTGGAAGTAGTTACATAATTTGTCCGAAGTTGTAGAACTAGTACAGTCAAAGGATGACTGAAATGCATATTCATGTAGTTACAAATCATGTTTGGACTTTTTCCAAGGACGGTAAGTGCTCAGGAAATAGTTTATGTGTTAGTCACGGAGAAAGTAGAAGGTGAACAGTGCTGTTTTAGAGAGATGCAATGGACTCCTTATCGCAATTTAGGCCACAGGGCTTTTGTTACTGACAGGATCAAAATCCTGGCAGGAATATATAAATGAAGTATTTCAGATGATGGACTTGTCTTCATCTTAATACGATCTAAATTGTCTGCTTAGCATCTCTGTCGGTCCCAGAGTGGAAGGCGAAAGTAAATATGGTAAAGCCAAGAATAATCTGCGGCCAGTGATCATGCATCATGTGTAACGTAGCAGGTTGATTGATTTACTTCAGTATTTGACGAGGCTTCAATATTTACATTCTCATTAGCTGAACCAAATAAACCAACCAATAAATGATTAAATAAATAAATAAACATTTCCAAACCCATCATCAGTGTCAATTATACCGTCATATTCTCAGGTTTTTGACGGACATTGAATCTCCACATTGAAGTCTCTTCTCTTTAACATTTGGTATCTCCTCATCATCTCTACCTTTCCAAAGAACCTACAAACTTCTGTTTCACCTGGTCACATTGACAGAGATACAGGTAAATGTTTCTAAAATAAAATCTTCAACTGCTCCGCTGCTAGTGATGCGATCTGCACAGATCGCTCCTGTTACATTTCAATGGTGGCTAAAGCACCATCGGGGCACTATGGCTATCACGGACGTACATGGATCCCTCACAACCGCAACAACATCTCTTTTTTTTAACTGCAAAGTTCTAATCTCTTGAAAAACTGAATTTCAAAACGAGTTTTAAAGATAAACTAGAAAGAGGCTGTTGCCTAGTCAAGTCACGTGTCCTCAAATGTAGAGATGACCTTATTTTATGTGAACCAGGTGACAATGTTTCACAGCACGGAGCCGCTCTTCTCTCACTTTTCTCTATTATTTACGCTGAAACGTTTGCTTACAATTTTCAGGAGGATTTACACACTATCCCTTACCGAAACTCAGACAACTACTTGATGTATTCGGAAACATTTGTTTGTTTTGAAGGCTTCAGAATTTAACCTTTCTCATGTCACACATAAATTAATAACGTTCACCCTGTACCAAAAGAAAAACCGTAATAATGTTCAGTTTCCCTCAAAAATGACATTATTTGATAAGTTGTCCACCCATCCTCTTCTTTCTCACAAAATGTTCACACCGTAGTCTTATTTACACGCTCAGACTTCACGACGCCCGTGTTCCCTACTTTTAGCCACTTGCAGTATGAATTCTAACCACGAGGTGTCTCCATACTCTTTGCAGCGACTTCAGAGGCCTCATGGAGAAAGACATAAATACATAATTTATTAAATCTAAAGTCAACACTATCTGTGCGGAATCATTTAGGCGCATTAAAATTTAATAAAATTGTATTTACTACCTAAATATGATTATAAGCCTGACACATGAGGCTCGAGCTTTGATAAACATTTTCGTTGTCAGACTTAAAAGAGTTTTAATGTTGAGATTTCTCAATAATTTCCCTTCAAATACTTAAGGAAAGAGAAAAACTCCACAGTAGCAATAGTGCTGGTGCTCTAAATGATGACATCAGAGTTACTGACCTCATACACACTTTTATACAATGAGAAAACGCTGAATGTCGTTTATATTTCATTTTTTATTTTCATCCTTATAAATGATATGGTGTTTTATAAAGGAGAATGATAAAGTATCTCTCATATTTAGACTTAAAAAGGCTTCAAAATATGGAAAATTTCACCGATTCATGCCTTTATTCATCTATACTTACAGCAAGTATTCACTGTACCAACAATTTTCAAGCCATATTGTTGACACTTAGAATTTATAAATGAAAAAAGAAACAAAACAAAACATAAACAGACAAGTGCCCAGCCTTGAACCAATATCATGCTAATAGATGTGGAGACGTTATATTAGCTATAACATATGGAAAAACATAAAAAAAACATTGTATAAACAGGTTGTTTGCATCTAAAATAAAGTATTTTGGGTCCATCAGATAAACTAGAGAGGAATAGGGCCAATTTAAGCCTGGAAAACACACACACACACACACACACACACACACACACTCACACAGTAAAAGTAGCCTAGTCTATGATGTAGCTCAAGAAGCCATTCAAAGAAGCGATGCAGAATATTATGATGCTTTCTGATGTTGTGCGGTGCACTTTCCCCACACACACTTTAATCTCACTTTATAAGCTGCCAACAATCTAAAAATATTTAGGGGAGTAAATGAGTGAGTTGTGAATGGTAGGAGGTAAGCAGGGAAGGATCATGAGCGTTTAGAAAGTCAGAGTTGCTTCAGTGGAAGGAAACCTCCTCTGCAGCAGATGCTCACCCAGAACAGACTTTTCCTAAGTTTGCAACCTGCTGCTCACATTTTACAAAGTAGCTATGTATGGAAAAGTCATTTCCCTGCTATTAAAATTGCTGTTTCTCTTCTATGGGTGACCTTGAAGGACATAGAGTCAATCAATATATTTGTTAAAGACTTTGCTTTTCAGAAATGTGAGTAATAAAGTTAAGGTTAAAAAGATGTATTCATGATGCCTCACATTGTGAAGCATACAAATATATGGCTTTGAGTGGCACATCCTATGTGTTATAACTTAAAATCAGAAAGGTTTTGTGATACTGTCGTAAGAGTTCAAAAGGGTGGTCAGTGTCTCATCCACCTGGTCTTGCAACCAATGTGTTTATTTTATTCCCTCACGAAAGTCAATCTATTATTTCTGAAAATGTAACTTTCCCTGTGAAGCAATCTCCTGTATTTTCTGCTCTTATTTGCTCCTGATAGAGTCGATTCTTTCCAGCCACAGTGTAAGGATACCATTACCATTGAGTCCTTACAAAGCCTCTGGGAGACCACCATGATTAGCGGGATCATTCCCACCGCCAAATGAGATCAGCACTCTTTGGAAAGACACTCCTTTCCGTTCTCCTATGTGTCAGAGACTCCATGACATCTTTCACTTTTGGATACTATTGAGAAAAATATCTGCAGCTATAGATATAGATAAAAATATCTCCTTGCAATGTGAACTGGGGTTGTCTGTGCCTTCGGCTGACTTCAAGTTGAACAACGTCCACCTCAGAATCTTCGGGCCCTCAAGGAGAGGTAGAAGGACACTCCAAACTTACTCCTCTATAAAAGTATTTGCTTTTTCTTCTTTTGTCATGTGCTAATTTCCACACCACCACTTTTCTGCAATACCTCAGACTGCTTAGCTCGCTGGCCGCGCCTGCCATTCTCTGTCCACAAGAGAGAAGGAAGGTGAGTCACTTCATGCGATGTGTATCTGCCACACCTTTTGCGGGAACATTTGGAATCTTAGGATTTCCCAGCGTTGGTAATTTGATAAACAGGAGAAAGAAGTCTCTTGATTTCCACTTCCTAAGTAATCACAGTTTTACTACGTTTCCTATCATTGCTCGTATTTCTGAAATACATTACAGGAATCCAGCGGAAGTAGAATTAGCACATTAAGAACTCTTTAGAAATGTTCATTTGTGCATTATACCTTTTATCGATAAGAAAAATTTATAGATGATTATTAGAGAATATAAAGTATAGGACCTATAAAAAATCTAAGAGGCAATAAATTAGTTTATGGTATGATCTTTCAGGAAAAATGAAAAATATGGTTTAGAATGCATTTAGGTTAACCTTGCTTCAAAGTCTGAAATTATTTCTTCTCAAGAAATACTACACAATATGCCCTTAAGCCTATACACATGCAATTAAACAGGTAAATGAATATTCTAATTTCCAAATTTTCCCGTCATGGGTTGTCAAGAACTCTGGATAATGAGTGAGTTTAATTCTGACAACATTTCAGATAAAGTTAGATATGATGGTGGTGATGATGCACCATATTTCCAGCTTAGTGATAATCACCTACAAATTTCAAGCACAGGTAGGCAGACAGATATATAGTCTTTCTTTGGATGCTGAAAACTACCTATAACCTATTGTATCCACTGATCATTATTTTCTGAATCCACTCATATGCTTCCAGAGAGCATCAAGGAAAGGGAAACATTGTTTAGATACCTCAATCACACAAATAACAATTTTGTCTCCACCTATTCAAGTCTATTTTATTTCCCTTCATATTTCTTCTATGTCATACTCTGGCCTTTCATTAAAATAAATCTGTAATAAATAAAATAATAAAATACAAAATAATATATATGTGAGTATATATGTTTGGATATAAAATAAAAAGAATGAGGGTATTTATGAGTGTGGACACATAGAAGAATCTATACTTTGTAGTTTCAGTACTGTACTGACATTAGAATAGTTTAACTCTTTTAATGCAATAAGTTTAGACATGTAATCCATACCATATAGCTGATACACTTTAAGGAACAATGTAAAAATATCTCGAGTAAGATTTTGACCACACTGAACTGCACAAAACTTGCTTAAAATCTTGAAAAGCACAACTGTTATGATAAGCACAGTACAGATCTTTGACACTGGAAGGCATATTCCAAACAACCTAATTGAAATTTGTACCCAATTCAAGACTCCTTTGTTGGGAGACATTGACAAGCAGTTTTTGACATTTACATAAACATTTGAACAGTTTAAGCTTGAAGACTTTTCACAGTTAGGTATTGATTGCACTGAACTGAGACTTTTTCCTCCCAATTCATAAACCCAACCCACCCCTTCTACTCTAACAGCTTCCTCCAAGTCTTGGCCACTGACCTTTCATTTTCCATGAAATTAAAGCTAGCAGTACAGTCTTCCTCCCACCTCTTCAAGTGCCTAAAAGTAGCATTACAATTCTTTGTGTCTCCTGTGTTGTCTCCTAGCTAGAGGATGTCTGGTTTCTTTAGTGAATCCATACAGAAAATGTGGCCATCCTTCTGGCACATCCAGGGTTTAGTTTGTTAACATTTGATAATTCTATAATTATCCTCTCAATTATTATGAATTATGCTTCCAAGAGGTAGCCTTTAAGTCATATAGATTTTGGTGTAAATTTTAGCTCTGACAGTGCTCCATTTTTTTTTTTTAACTTCAACTCTATGTTTTAAAAACAGGTGGGTTTGGGGATCATATCTTGAAAAATGTTTTAAAATATTCCTTGACAGCAATGAAACAAGTTTTCTCTTCTGCAAGAATTAAGCACGTATGGCTTCTTGTTAGAACACGCAGATAAACAACTCTTATGGTCATTTATTAGATCCGCATTGTCCCAGTGGACCAGATTAAGCACTCTGGATTGACTGAGAAGAATTATGAGTTGCCTGCCTTCCTCCCTTTACAGATTTACTTTTCCTGCTTAAAGTAGTCAATCTGGACACTGTAATAACTCCACTAATTCTGCTGCTGATTGACACTTCAGAACAGAAATACTGGAAGATAAGATTTTAACCAGCCCTTGCTTTTACTCAATGAACTGGAAGACACAGGCAGTAAGATGAATGGAAATGAGGGTCATGTGCTCAAGTACATTACATGATGTTCATTTTTTGACTTCCAGTGTTTCCTAACATTTAGTCTCAAACTTAAACTAGTAGGGTGAGGATGTGGGGCTGAGAGGCTGCGTGCTTACCATGGACAAAGCCTTCAGTTCAATTTCTCACAGTCCAAACAAACAAACAAACAAACAAAGCAACAACCACAAGAACAAAAAACACTGAAGCTGCTGAGAAGAACACTGTCCTATTTGTTCCACTGTTCTTCTTAGTGCTATCATATTTTTTAAGGTGTTATTTCAAGAAGCGGGAACAGTCATACTACTCTGGAGACATAATTCAATGTGGCTTAAGTTTGCAGGCGATGTGAAAAATTACTTTGAGCACTTATTAAACAAAATTATTCAAATGCATCCACCTTTTATATAGACTTTATTGATGCTAACTCTTCTCAGAATTTTCCATTAATAATATAAATGACTGTACCATTTAGAAGTTCATACTCACTTTATCTTAATTAATGATGCTTTCTCCTGGCAGAGACTATCTCTTAGAGAAAGTATACAATAGAATATGCCAGTGTATTTCTTCAGAGGAACACACCATACTAAATTTGATCAAGAAATCTGTTAACTTTGTTCACCATGACAAAGTGAAAGCAAAACACAAGTAAATAGGCAAAAGAAAAATACAAAGTAAAGTACGTGTTTAAAAGAGATTACTGCAGTGTGACACCAGTACAGAGGGGAGGAGCGAACCCTGATTGCTACTCAGACGCCAGTTGTACATTTCTTCAATACGTGCGAGTCTCCCTACAAATTGCAAATACATTTCACAGCTTTTTTCCTTGTAAAAGAAAATAAGATAATTTTTAAAACATCAAAATTATCTGCAACAGTAGCTCTAAATGAAATTGCTTTTCAAGTTCTCGCTAAATCATTGTATTTCTGAAGCGTCGACTTAAACTTTTCATCCCGTAAGGGAAGGACTAGAAATTGAGTTAAGCCTCTATTTATGGTTGATAAAACCATAAGGAAGTGATACATCTTGAGCCTACTTTATTGACTCAACCAGTCTTGTATTCAGGCTGTGACTGTTTATGTATTAAAAACCAAGAATATGTTTCAACACTCAATATATGTGACCGAAACCAAAGCAGGCTACATTACAAAAGACACTACTATCATCAAATAAAGTGCCGTTATTGGCAATAAGAAATACTTCCCATATTTACCCATTGTGACTAATTTAGATCTTTCTTGCTTAGCCTTTTCTGTGTATGTTCTATATTTTTTCAGCTAAGATCAGGCATAAAATAGAATCATTAATTTAGTTACTTGTATACAATATTATATGCGTTTTATATCACCAGACATTGCGCCCCAACCTTCAGTGCTTAATTAATGAGTATGTGTCTCCAGGATTCCCCGAAGTGGCCAAAAGCAAGCCAGGAAACAGCACAGCACACGTCAAAGCACACTGTTCTATGCTACAGATTTTCCATTTAATTTTCCTAGAAGTGAATTATGGCTCCAATAACATGCTTTTGGTAAAAAAAGAAATGATTTCTGGCATCTTGAGGGGGAGGATCTGAAGGGGTTTTAAATCATATTTTGTCATGAAAATACACATCTTGTCATCTTTCTTTAGATGTTAGCATCTTTCATCTAGCTTGAAAGTTCAGATTGATCTGTAACCTTTTCTTGGAAAAAAATCTTATGTCAGACACTTTGATGTGTTGTGCATATTTTCTCTCAGGAAGCAGTGGGACTTTGGCAGACCATAACTGAGAAATGCAATTCAATTTTATACACTATCCGGTGACCTTGGTTGGTGGAGGGATGCCCTGGGAATCAGACTGTCCTATTTTCAGCTTCCCTGGACAATTCAGTGACATAATTATTGACTTGACTTAAATTCTGCAGATGAAGTTAACACAACAGAATGACCTTCAGTCCTAGACACTGGTGGATATTCAAAGGAGAAATCTGAACTTGTTGACTAAAATCACTGCATATCTCAATCCAGGTTCCAGAGAATGGTGCTTTCTTAGTTCTTCTTCTTTGTCCTAATTTTCCTTATGTACAAATATCTTTTAGGGAACTTATTTATGCTTTCAGGGCATTCTACAGCATTTGCAAAAAAAAAAAAAAAGAAGTGGGTTGGGCAACAGGTGAAATTAGATCCATGAATGGAACGATAAACAGAATACCTTTTATTAATCCTAACTAATGGAGTGACCTCTTTGGTACCTTAAGGAAGATTTGAAGAGACATAAGTGAATGGATGCAGCTAGAGACAGTGCTCATAAATAATCAGACCCACATGTGTAAACACCATACTGTCTTCTCAGTGTAAGAAACTGAAAGGGTAAATAAAATCCAAAAGATGCAATAGATATTATTAAAGGGAAAGAAGCTGCTGAAAAGGAAAGACCAACTGGGATGAGGGAAAGGAGGAAAGAAAGAAGGAAGGGGAAATTTATATACATATACATGTGAATATATATATATATATATATATATATATATATATGCACACAAGATAGCTGAGATAATTGTACTACTAATTTCTATTGTCTTATTGAAGGAAACAGTTAATGCTTAATTTTTTAAATAAATTTTGTGCACCAATATCTGGAAATCCGATCAACTGCTTTGAAGATAGCAATATGTAATATAATAACCATTGTCGATGGTTTTTATCATCTTGTTTTGATATTTTAATATGTTTTTATTTCTTGTTCTCTTTAAAATAAAAATTTTAAAAAAGGATTTGATTGCGCTTATTCTATGAGGAGGAGAGGGAGCAGGGAGGAGAGAGCCAGTCAGAATGATGTCCCTGAAACAAAGCAAAAACTAGCAGAAAGTAACTTATCAGTTAGGGAAATATCTTCCCCTCATAGCAGCAGAAGTGACTAGAATACCGATATACAGTTGTAGGTACAATAATAGGTATGCTGGTAGATATTCTCTCCCAGTTTCTCTGGTTTTCTGTATCCTTTTAACTCATAATATTTGAGAGAACACAGGGAGAATGTGTTGGACGTCTGACACAATGTCCTAAGATCAAAAGATTTTCTAGGGTTGAAGACTGGATGAGGAAATCTTACCAGGCAGCAGAGCAGCACATGGTCCACTCACAGATAACCACGCGTGGTCACACATTCCCCTTGCCACAGCAGAACATCACCACAGTGATAGGGAGGATGCAAGGAAGCAGATGAACCAGAGGTGGTGCATTCTCAAGCAGTTAAGGGGCAAGACCAATCAAGTTATATATAAAGGAGTGACGATAACAATTTACTCATGAAATTGGAGATTCATAAGAAAGAATGTAGAGTCATGGATTAAAAGTCATAAAGTACTAAAATATATAAATATATAAATAAATAAATATCCTAGCATGTGTATGGAGGTCAATTATCAGAACAGGATTATTAGGCAGAAAGAACTGGTCAGTGATTATGAAACAGAGATCATGGAATCTATATACAGTGATAATGATGATTGTGCTGATGATAGTCATTTGACTACATTCATCTATTATTTTTATAAAAAGTAAAAACAAAATTCATAACAATAAGAGGATACTAATATTTACTATATTGTATACTGTTAACTGCAAAGAAGTTACTCAGAGTACAATATATGAACCAAAAAGATTCTTACAAAGAAGAAATAAACACGCAGTAACACAAATCTTTCTTTTCCACAAGCAGAGGTAGACCAGTAGCATCAATGAAACTCATTAGCATATATACCTCTATCCTTTTCATGTATGTATAATTTACCTGGAATCCCAAGAGGCACTGCGCTGGAAAGAAACTGACCGTGGGTTTCAAGATTGTTTTTCAGTTATTCTGAGGAGTTTTCACTGGAACAGAAAAAGCAGAACCCAGAACTGACAGGAAGGAGAGGAAGTGGGATTATTCCAACTTCCGTTCTCATTTCCTAGGACAGAACCTATAGGGAAAACATCAGTTGTGATTTAACAGGAATTTAGGCCTAAAAGACATTGTGGGAAAAGACCTCAGTGTTAGAGCAACAGATGAAACAAATAAGGGATGAGAGACAGAGGAATGTGGTTTCTTGCGGACTGACTACATGTTTCAAAGAACAATCTCAATAGTTGTGGATATATATTTGGCATCATATACTTCCTTGCATCTATATATATGTGTGTGTGTGTGTGTGTATATATATATATATATATATATATATATATATATATATATATACACACACACTTATATAGTACAATGAGTAGACAGGATTTTCAATAGATTTTGCTTGTCTTTGACTAATCCTGAAAATGACAAAATCAACATTTTATTTTGCAATTTTGAGAAACTTGTATTTTTAGTTGTATGGATCATTCTTTCAATTTTTATATCCTTTCTCTAGATGTATAAAAGATATAGCCCTTTCATCATTTTTAAATTTAACCTATTCATTCTTTGCTTATTCATATATGTCAGTATAGATGATACTAAAGTCAAAACTTGTCCTCAGTGCAGACGTTTCAGGGTAGAAAGGAGGGAAAATTAGAATTATGTTAATGACAGCACCCCAGGGAATGAAGTGCAAGCGTAAAACCAAAGATTCACTGAATATTCAGCTGTGAGAAAGCGCTCTCTTTTTTTCTCACTGGCCAGTCAACATCCAATATATGAAGTCATTATAGCTATGAAATGAGAGAGGATTTGCAAATTACAGAATAAAATATGGTTTTAACTTACAAAATCTGCCTCCCCATAGTTTTCTCCCTCAGATCCTGAGTTGTTTTGGATAAATGGAAATAAAATATCTGCATTTCCATGGTGTATGTATGTGTGCAAGATACAGTGACATAGTGATTACAGAAAGAGTCTGTGGTTTGGAAGAGTGTAATACAGAGTGGTGAGTATTTTTGCGTAAAATGCCTTATTCCCTAGCATACCAAAAAAGCACATGGCTTGTTATGGAGAACTTAGTATGGGAATATGGGAGGTTATTTTGGAGGGTGAAGGGCAGAGAGAGAGACAGAGAGACAGAGAGACAGAGACAGAGAAAGAGAAAGAATGAGGTAGATCACTAGTCATTCTAAAATGTTATATCTTTTCTTTCTTTGTCCAAATCTTTCCTCTAATCTTATCCTTAATTGACTTCTATTTTCCTTTATTTTCTTCTTTACTCCACAATTCTTTTCTTCTATCTATTGTTTATCTTAAAGAGATAAAAAGGGGACAAAAGCAATAAAATGATACAGAAATTCAAAACAAGATGAGAGGAAATTAACAATGGTTATTATACTATATATTGCTATCTTCAAAGTAGGTGCTCAGACTACCAGGTATAGGCAGGCAAAAATGATCAAACAATATAAGCACTAACGGCTCCATTCAATGAACTAATAGAAATTAAATGTACAATCATCTACGCTACCTTGTGTGTACATATCTCTTTTTTCTCCTTCCTCCTTTCTCTTTTCCCCTGTCTCAACTGCTCTTTCCTTTTGAGCAGTTTCTTTCTATTCTTGTGCTTATCTGAATTACTTTAAGATTTAGACTAATTATTCCTCATGGTGATAGGTAGAAAATAGTCCAATACATGTGTATATTACTTATAAAACTACTTAACATTAAGCAGCTTAAATAAATACTTAATTTTCAAACTGATAATGTGTATTTGAAAGAAAGAGATGGCAATCATTTCAAGTCAGTATCACTTTCTCTGTGTACATTTGTCCACAAATCAACTCTTACTGACAATATTGACACTTTAGCTCAAAATGGCCTCTAAAATTCTTCCTTCAGTCCTTAATTTTGAACAATGAATATTTTGTAAGGCCATACAAATTTACTTCCCTCATTTTGGTGTTTGTTAATCACCTTAAAAACTCGGCTTTACTGGTTTTTCAGTGAAAAACTAAATATTAAGGACATTTGTGATTGGATCATTGATTTATGGATAAATAATGGACAAAGAAAGCTGCCTTAGGAGCTGGGGAGGAGCTGAGGGACTTGCAAAAAGCCAGAAAAGGAATCTACGAAAGACTTGTCACTGACTGTGTAAAAAATGATACTGCATCTCTTGAGTGTTTGGCTCACCCCAAACTGGTGGCAATACTGCTTACTGGCTATGGTCACTGAGAAATACTCTGATTAACAATAACCCTAGATTGAAAGGTTGACGGGAGCTGCATGTGTCTGAAAGAATCGTTACAGCATGGATTCAGGAATACTGTGTTTTGCTTTCCTTGGAACAATCTTGGTTTCGAGCCATTCCCTGTTATGTCTTGAATTAGCACTTCTAGAGCAAACTATTCTAGCTTGCCAGGCACATGATAGGGATGGCTTCAGTATTATTGAGAATTTTGCACACTGTCTGACTGTGAGAACTTTTGATCAATATTAGTCATTATTATTTGGAAAACATTTCCAGGTTAAGTTATATTCTTTGTCTGCCACTGGACCATTCTCTTAGGTTCTTCATCCTTATTGAAA
Source organism: Dinomys branickii (assembly GCA_004027595.1). NCBI lineage: Eukaryota > Metazoa > Chordata > Mammalia > Rodentia > Dinomyidae > Dinomys > Dinomys branickii. Next base: position 43,863 of record PVLD010004051.1, read on the forward strand.
TGATATAATGTGTTAAGGACATATAGTTATTAGTATTAATGGAATACATGGATCATCAACTTTATGCAGTAAGGAAACATAAGATTCCTGATAATTATGTCTTAATAGTTAATTTTACTCCTTCTGTTATTATAAACTAATAGCACTTTATTATAAATCAGCTGTGTATTAAGACAGACCCAAATTACTGAAATATTGAATCACATTCCATAAACCTACTGCCTCAAATGAATTTTAAAAGGATTTGAGAAGATCATAGAGGACTCAGAAAAGTTAATGTACCTCCAAAGATCTCTATCTTCAACTGTGTAAAACATCCTTTGTGTTCATTATAACCCATGCAACATTTCTTATGAAACAGCTTCTGAGTGGATTATTTGGAAGGCCGGGTGCCCTCTGCAGCGACAGGTCCTACATCCTCACCGCAAGAACAGAGCACTTATTAGTATTCCTGAGCAGATGATGCAACAATTTACAGTATTCAAAAGCCTGTGAAATTGAGAGAATATTAAAAGTTGTGTTTGCAAGGAATAAAGCTAAGAAAAGAAAAAAGTAAAAGATGAACATTTCCTTCACACTTGTTCCCAGCTGGGATTACAGCTGCTTGATTCATACCATCTGGGGGTGTCTAATTAGAAACTACCTATAATAGTCTTTTAAAGAAGTAATTTGAGAATAAACTTAACATCAGCCGCACTGAATTCAGATCCCAGAGGGCTGGGAGTTCAGGCTGCATGAACTAATGGATCAATGAACAAAGGAAATACCCACTAATCACCATGCGCGGCAGTGCTATTCCTGAAGTAGGCAAAACACCTCTTGTTCCTTCCAAGCACAGTAAATCTCCCTAAGACGGACTGACCTTCAGTTTAACAAATAAAAATAAGGCCGCAAAGGGGTGCACATTCAACTCTCACACAGACTCGCTGCTGCTAAAATTTGTTTTAGGTGCCCTGCAAGTTTAAATCCAATTTCAAAAGTACAGTAATATATCAATTCCAAAACAAATCACACTTTTGTCTAGCAAATAATTTGGCAAACTGTGATAAGATTTATATCCCTAAGCTCCTTGTTCTGTCCTTTATGAATAACCATAAGGAGAAATAAAATTTCCTTTTGTTTTTCTATCAGCTTAACATAATTAATAAAAATTTAATTGGCCAGGCAGATTGACTAAGAATTGAAGAGTTCATGGGGATGAAATTTGTAAGATATTTCTATTAAGAAAATCACACCGTGGCTAACACATATTATTAATAGTTAAATTATAGATAGTGATGTTAGAGAAAAAAGTTTTAACCTTCAAACTTTGAAAACTGCATTTTCATTGTGTTCATTCATATGCACTATACACTGGTGATTCTAAGTCCTACAATATAACACTTACATATCATAAACAAGGAAACAAAAATAAATTGTTTTTCATTTAATAATAACAAAATGGTAATATTTTAAACACTGGGATTGAATAATAATTATATTTTACCATTATAATTGGAATCAATAAAACTATTTTACAAATAGAAATTCATACTATGACACAGCAAAAACTAAAGTTAGAAATAGGGTTAAAATTTATATCTTGAAATTCATTTTTTTATTAATTTGGCAAATTAACAAGAAACTTCATGTTTCCCTGCCATTTTTGCCCCTTCTACAAATAAAATGACAGTTTATTTTCTGGACAGAGAAATATTGAGATAAGCATGCAACAGTAATATAAAAATTAAGACAAAATTTTTCCATGAAATAATTGCTAGATTTTTCAGATAGATATCAGGCTTTTCTTTCAGAAGAAAATTTGCAAAAATGAAGTTTGAAATGTCTGAACCTTTGCCATTTCTCAAAATTTGTTTTCATTACTCTTTCTATCATTAAAATATAATTATATGTTTTTCTAAGAAATAACAGAAGGTAAAAACTGTCATTATATTCTTTGGTAAAGACTCTTAGACGCTACAGTACTGGAATTGTCATCCACAAGTTCTTATCAAGCATAACATTGTCTCAGATTACTTCATTATTTTTCTTGTTTCCTTTCTTATTCTAGAGTAGTTACGTGCTTCAAAAATAGTCATAAAACTAAAGTTAATTTCCTTATAATTATATCTAGTACCTGAGGAACTGCCAGAACTATTTTCAATTTTAGAGAAAACAGAAACAATGTAGATTAGACATTAGCAAACTATCATCTATATTCATGAGGCAGAGTACCTAGCTTTCATAAACAAATGGATAGTGTTCTCAGGACACAAATGAGAATTTAACATTTGTATCAGCATCATTAAGACAAGCTAACACTAAAATAGATGAAACACCATGATTTTTCAGTCCCATGTTATAATTAATAAATTTAATGTCATTACATATGTACCATTATTAATTTTATTAATTTGAAAAATAATTATCTCCACTGTTTAAATATCAGAATTGAGCATGAGATTAGTAAACTCCATAAATTAATGAGATTTATATGAAAAAAAGTGAAAATCCTGGAAGATCTAAAAATAGTCTTTAATAAGGAACAGGGAAGAACATCAAAGACACATTTTATTTATTCCAAAACAAACATGAAGTAAATAAAACTTGTAACAGAACAACACTTTTAAGTAATCAAGAAAAGAGTACTTTGAGCACAATAGGACACTCAGCAGTAGAACAGGGATTTAAAGGAGAAACTTTTAAATCACAGACTACATATTCTACAGCATGCGGTAATGGGGAAAGGGATAGCTTTCATCTGGATATTTGTAGGAACCAAAAATAGCAGTAGATCATTACGGATAGAAGAAAGAATTTGTGTACTGCGAAACTGGAGTTTGTTCTAGGAATATAAATTGAATGGTAGAAAATAGCAACATAACATTGGACGATGGTGATAAACCCAGATACAGACATGGAGGAGAGAGGTTTATATATGGCCAAGGTTACAAGGAAGAGTTGCAAGAGAAGCCATGAGGCAGAGGGAATTCGTTCCACATTTATTCACTGAGCTCAAACGCGGCGGTGTGCTGCCATGGGAAACTTCTGTAATCAGATAGAAGATAAAACTAACAGAAAGTATGGAGCAGTCACTAAATCTTTTCAGTATCTATAGATTCTAGGCAGACCCGTAAGATTTATTTGACAAAAGTGTTGCTTGAAAACAGCAAATTGTGTCACTGGGTGTTTTTCTTTGAAAAGTTGGATAGTTCTTTGAATAGTTCATCACCTGGATTTTCTCAAGTTCAGGTTTGACAGAGGATGACTCCATGTTGGAGTGGCACAGACACACATCATCAAGGAGACATGAATTTAATTGCTGAATGTTATAAATTTCAAATTAATCAGAGAACATTTATACTAGCCAATATATTTCACTACAAAAAGACGCATGTATGTGATCGAGATTATGCCCCCATTTGGAGGACAACCACATTAAAATGCTACACAGAATTCAGCATTAATGCTGGAGGGAAAAACCTTTTTTCACATATAGTCTTTTGCTTCCTCTGACTATATACTGTCTTAGAAATTTGCCTGATATTTACAATAATATTTAGAGTATGCTGAATAATTGGGCTAAGTCAAGATATTGGGCTGATCCACAGACTGCTTTTCAAATATCACCCACCAGTACTTTTAACCATACAGTAACCATGCAAGTAAGTTTAAGCTCTGTGGTTAAATTCATACAGCAGTGTGGAATTTTTCAAAAACTAGGGCTACAGGTCCTATTAGACCTGGCTATTTCCATTCTGGTTATTTTCCCACAAGAATTATAAATAACATATCACATTGATATTTGTGTACCTATGTTTATAGCAGCATAATTTGTAAGAGCAGTATCTTGTACACAATCCATATGCCTATCAACTGAGGAAGGGACTAAAAAGATGTGATCTTTTGATACAATGGAGTACTATTCAGTTATAAATAAGGATAAACTGGAGATTTTATAGGTAAACGGATGCAACTTGAGACCATACTCATAAGTGAAATAAATCAGACTCACATATAAACATTGTACTACCTCCCTAGTGTAAGAAGCTGAAAGCATAAGTAAGATCCAAAATGTGCAATAGATATTGGTAAATGAGAAGAAACTATTCAAAAGGAAAGAGAAACTTGTATTGAGGAAGGGAGAAAAGGACAAAGGGAAAAGGAAATATATATATATATATATATATATATATATATATATATATATTTTCATGTCTATATCTTGTACTCTAAGCAAGTACATTGAAGATAAGTATATGCATTATACTAGCATTGGTAATCTACTACTGTCTTGTTTTGAAATTTTGTATCATCATAAGCTTTATCATCATAAGAAAAATTAAAGGATAGACTAGTGAAACATGATTCATGTTTAAACTGACACAATTCTAGTAAACTAAAATGAAAAATTTCTTTCTTGATTTTTCCCTTACATGTTTCCTAATTAATTTGGGGGGGGATTTTACAGCAATCACAAATATCTCATATTTCCTAGGTAGTTTCATTCATTCTTTCATCTATTTCCTTTCACTTTATAGTTATTTATTTAATTTCTGTGCATTCAGAATATACCTAGTCTCAACTAATGTGCCAGGCAAGCAAAGACAAATTAAGCAAAAGCACAAGGAAGAAGCCTTTTAAATAAATGATCTCTATAAATTCTTAGAAGCACTACAACAGAGGTACACATGTTATAGAGGTAGAAGGGATGGGAGAAATTAATATATGTAATGTTTGCTTTATGCTACTGGCAGGAAAACCTGAGCAAGTAGGATACACTTCAACACAATGCATAAGAAATTCTGGTTATTGCATTGTTAATTTCCTGTCATAGTGTTTTAAAATTTTGTATCTACTTTATTGTTTTTTTTCTCTCCTTAAAATAAAAGAAATCGGAGCTGGGGATATAGCTCAGTGGAATAAGCGCCTGCCTAGCAAGCGCAGAGTCCTGAGTTCAATCCCCAGTACCGCCAAAAAACAAAACAAAAAAACAACATAGAAAATGTTTTAGGGCTGGGGATATAGCTCAGTGGAATAAGCACTTGCCTAGCAAGCGCAGGGTCCTGAGGTCGATCCCCAGTACCGCAAATAAATAAATAAATAAATAATAAAAATAAAATCAAAGAAATCATGGTGATCAGCTGCTGTGCCAATTGAAAGAATTATTTTCGCAAAGTAAATTTAATGGATAGCAATGTGATATTAAAAGAATAGGGAGTGTTCAAAGAATTGGCAGGTTGGTGATAAAAGTACACATGAAAGGAAAGTCATAGAATAATAGCAGTCTCGCTTGTCAGGTCATGAAAATCTTCTATAATGTGAAAACAGGACTTTACTCAAAGAAAATGCAAGTACTTTACCCTGGAGTGTGATTATGCTTGGTCTTTAGATTTTAAAGAAATGACCCATAAATAAACACGGGTGCGGCCAAATAGCATAAAAGAACTCATGTGACTGTTAAAACAGTCTAAAGTATTGAAACCTAAACTATGGCAGAGATTCAGAAAAGATGATAGTGCGAGCAGCTGTAGTTTGGCTATAGTTTCAGGTAATTAGTTAATCAATAAAACATATGTCTAAACTATTTTCCTTTCTTAACATAAATATATTTTATTTGAAATAAAATATACTAACAGCTTTCACTTAGAAAGAAACTCTTGAATGACTGTATTACTGAGCAAAAAGAAAACTGAAGCGTAAACACCCTTATTTTTAAACACGTATCTGGACACAGGTAGGAAGACACCGCTGGGGTTTTAGAAACCTTGCCTCCCTTTAAGGTCAGGTCATAGACGTGTAGACTACATAAATGAGTCCACTATTATCGGTTGTCCTTTCATATTTCTGCCACCTGTGTATTCTGAGATCACGCGTTCCCCTGCCAATATACCTGGGAAGAGATGCTATATCACAGTTACTTTTGAGTGCTTGGCAGGCAGGACAGTGGAAGAGAAATTTGGAACAAGTTTTATATTCTATTTAAAAAGCAGTAGCATTTCTTTAAATAGGTTACAAAACAGAGATGCTGCCTGAAAGTCACTCTTTTCACTTTGGTTTTAGTTTTTGTGATTTATAGAGCTGCTTGATTCAATTGTTTAAAGTACAATCCTGCCACAAAGATTGAAGGACAAGATACTCATGATTCCTTCAATACTGCGTTTTTCAAGTTTTACTGTATCCACAGTATGTCAGCAGTTCTTAAAAACACACACACTAAGAAACCCAAAAATGTAAATGGGAACAACTCTTCTAAGAATGCAGGTGTCAATACCTACAACAGGGGCGGAGACAATGAGACAACCCCCTTCCCCCTAAAAAAAACAAACATGTTCATGTGCAAGAAATGGTTCTTCTTTCGATTTACAAACAAGTTCCCCTCAAAAAAGTTGTCCATCATGGAATTTCCAGGATATTTCTTTTGTCCTCTACCAAATGAATCTGAAAAGCCCTAATGCAGAGTTTTGAGAAACAACAGTAATTAGATGCTGTAAATGAAGATCATAGCAGTAAAAGGGAAAAGAATGAATGTATCTTCCATTTTGCTACAGCATGTAGCACAGCCTCTTTACCTGTTGGACCAGCAAAAACCACTGAACTACCAGCAGTGCTTTGAAGCATATGGGTAAAAAAATTACTGAACATATTACCTAAACTGTATCAGCACTTCATGGCCTGGAAAATTTTCTAAATAGTAAAATGACTGCATAGCGGGGAAAAAAAGATTTACAAGTACATGTAGTGATGACAGAAAATTACAAGGCAGAAAATGTAGAATCCAGACAATGGTATAGGGTGAACAGTATTCCAAAAGCTAGAAAATCTATTAAGTTTGAAAGCCCTAGCAAAATAGCACTTTCATTTATAACTCAATTATTTGTCATATGACCATGTGTTGAATCATTTTCTTTCCCCATATTAAAGAATCCTACACTCAGCATTAAGCATGCTGCACTTCTTTGCCAAACTCATAGCTGAATATTTTGTTCCAGTCAATTTAGATGTGGGTAACTGGGAGCTGCCAGCACAAGGGCTTCAATGTGATGTCTGACATTGTTTGACAGTTTTCACTAATAGCAGCTGATATACATTTTCTGCATTCTTTATGACTTTAATATACTCCTTTGCAGTTTGGACTTCATTTGAAACCTTTATTGAATATTGCACATCTGTATGACTAACCAATTGAACATTGCCATCTTCGCAAAAGTGAACCTGAATCTTGAGCTTTCCAGCCACCTGGGCTGTAAGTGGTATGACAGTGAACTTCCACTTTGACCTCCAGGGACCATTCCAGAAAATTTTAGGCTGGAACTGGTGGCTTTCAATACATGCAATAATCGTCTGTTGCCCATTTATAGTTTTAGCACATACCTGATCCTCGTGTCCTCCTATCTTCACAGGTGTAAACTGATCCATGTAATACTGGGCAAATGCATGAGCTGCCCCTTCCTTGAGGAGACTGTCATTATTAAGTAGTAGCTGGACACTGTTCAATACTTCATTAAACTCCCCCGGGGCGCGGGAGTGATGAAGTTAGCCACTATGCATACCTTCTCCTCATCCAACACGCCATTCTCAAAGTCTCCATCTCGGGGCACTCTCCTCAAATAGTTTCGAATTTGTTTATCAAGTTATTAGCTGCCAATACCTAAGACAAATCCAGAAGAGCAGCCATTGATGTGGAGAACTGCGGATGTGATCTTCCATGCACTACTTTCAAGCCCAGTGGTGGAAACTGCATCCTGTACCTGGCAGACTCTATGGCAGAAAGGCTCTTGTTCTCGGTCCTGATTCCTCCATTTCTCTGGGCCTGTGACACAGCCCTCTGAAGGCACATGTGCCCTTCTAATGGGATGCGAGGAATTCTCAAGAAATTTTCTCTACTGTGATTCAGTCCTCAGTACTTCTGCTCTTCTAGTCAGTTCCTGCTTTCCAAAAAACTGCAGGAAGCCTTTGTTGAGGGACCCCTTGGCTGTGAGGGGATACTGTATGTCTGCTCACCCACCAGAGCCTCACAGTGCGTTTCATGAAGAAATGAAACGGAGGCAGCACGGCCTTTTTCCACTTTATCCTGAAAATGTCTACTGTGCTGTCACTGTGAGTTTATACCCGAATCATGTACTTCCATATGTGGAAATGCAGTTCTGTCTCCTACTTAGTTAAGCTTCTGAAAGTGAGGGATAAATTTAATAAATGTGGTTACACGCTGATTGAAGTTCCTTTGATTCATTCACACGTATTGTACTTTTTGACCTTCATTTGGCATACCTGCTGCTGAAACACAGAGAGCCTAAAAATAAGCCTGGCCTCTCCCTTTAAGGAGTTTCTTATGTGGTGTCAGTGAGGGCTCAGTGCTATGGGGATGAAATTGCCACAGCGCCTCTGGACAATTTCTGCCACAAAGCTATGGGTCGTTTAATGCAAAAAACGTGGGAATGGCACCCAACTGGCTCTGGGCATTTGGGACAAACTTCCTAGGAAAAATGCTATGTAAATACTGAAAAAGGTAGGATATAAGTTTTGCCAGAAAAAGGCGAAATATATTCCCAGTATACAGATTCCCTTAAGGACCCAGATGAGAAAAGATGCCTGGTTCTGAAATTCTGTGATGCAACAGGTCAAACTGTGGACTTTGTGTCATTTCATGCAGTATCTTTCAAACCATTGCCTCAGTCCACGGAACCTTCTCTTTCTGCTGGTTGTTTTGCCTTACAGATGCTCTGTTCTCTTCTTTTTGCATATGTCCTTGAAACATTTATATTTCCATGGATTCACCAGCCATGTTTTTCTTCTGCTGTGCTTCCCTCTGTTCTCTATTTCTTTTCATAACACCATGCTCAAGATAGCAGAAAGTTCAACTCTTCATTTTTAATCTCCTATATTTCCTTCTCTCCTTTCATACAATTTGAAAGGGGGACCAGATGACTGCATAGAAATTCTTTAGAAATTTCAGGGTTGGGGTGAGGGATATAGCTCAGTGGCACATGCCCCTGCCAGGCAAGTGCCAGGTCCACAGTTTGATTCCCGGTACCATAAAAGAAAGAATAAAGAAATTTCAGTATTATTTTGGAATATCTGCTAAAGTCAATGTATGTGGATAAGCTACTATATTGCCTGGTACATGCAGAAATACTTTTATTCTTACAGGAACACAATGGTATGTTGGAAGCTATTTATTGGAATAATGAAAACTTGGGGGAACTTGGTTATCCTGTAACAGACATGGAAAAATAAAACATCACAGTGTAGAAGAAGACACAATCTCTTAAAAGCTAAGCTACTTGTATTTGTATTGACACAACATGCACACATTGATGAAGCTTTCACTAAATAATAAATGTGATACATAAGTGACATTGTCTTATATAATAAAATATTTAGAACATGTAACACTGAAGGTATAGGAAAAAACTAATTGCACTTGTGGTTTTGAGTATATGTACATTATGAAAGCCTAAATCTTCCTAAAATATATGCTCAACATACTTTAAAAATGGCAGTAAGTTAATAAATGATACATTTAGTTAATGCTCAGTAAAACATTGGAAAATATATTTTAACAAATTTGCTATATATGACAGGTACACAGTTAAACTTACCATGTTATCTTCTTCTCAATTTTTTAAATCACATACTTAAATACACTTCTTTTCCATGTTTCCCTATTATATTTCCAATCCACTCATCAGGAAAAGAAATTATCATATTCCTAAAAATTATTTTGATAATAAGGAAAAGTAATATGTAAATTATTAAAATATACAGAGAAGGAAGATATATAAAAATGTGCAGTGATTATTATAAATACAAATGTATAGCTGTATTTGATATAAAATCGAGACTAAAATAAGAATTTTTGCTTTTGGCTCTGAATACTTTAATAACTCTTCAAATATTAACATTTGTTTTTAAAAATGCTTTGAAAATTTCATTCTAATATATCCATTCCTTTCCCTTTTCCTAACGATTGAATAGATTTCAGGAAAAAGATTGGTCAAAATTTATTGCATACTCATGATAAGTAAATATATAAAAACCTGTTTAATTTATTAGAAGTACTCCTGAAAGTGAGCAAGTAAGCTAAAATTTACATACTTTTTTCATTCTGAAGGATGTGTGAGCAACTTTTCCTAAGAATATGTTAATATTCTAAGTTTTAATAAACACAAACTTGTATTTTATATTTATCTGACATAAATGTAAGCATGTTTTTAAATTGCTTCCTTGTGGAAAGATTCTTGTGAAGATAATGTTACTTAACTTTTGAAGTACACAAATATTTAAAAATGTGTTGAAATCATTACCCATACACACAATCATACCTCCAAACACATATATACTCAAGAACAAAGACATTTGTACATGTGCCTTTACCCAACAGATCAAATTTTCCTAAGATTTATACAGATTTTGTTATAAAAGTTAAACATATTAGCAGATAACCAAAATCTAACAATCACTGAAAAAATGTATAGGTATAATTAAACAATATAGTTACATGGCTCTCAACTGTTTCTCTTTCCTCACTAATAGTTATTAAAAATATAATGAATTTGTTGTCATAGAATAAAATATTAAATTTGATTTTAAACTCTTTTATCCCTAGGTTTGTACTTGACACCTCCTATGTGCATGAAGACAGCCACAGGATACCAAGTGTGAATATTTCTTTCACTACATAAGTAACTGAAGCTCTGAATTATACTATAGTACACCAATATTAATTACACTGGCTGCAAGCCTGCTGCAGGTTGTTTTAGTTACCAGAAGCAGCACTACTGTGTAATATCTTTCTACGACTGTTTGTAGGTACAAATTTGCAGGCAGCTGATTCCAGCCAAAGGCAGGCTTTGGAACAGAGACTTGATTCCCAAAAGAAAACTAAGAAATAAGGTAACTATGTAAGCATGAAAAGGAAGTGCACCTTGACTTATAACTTTTAGAACAAAAATATTGGTTTCAGAGATTGTTCTATTTTTATCAGCATTAAGATAGTCATTTAAATAGCTTGTCTACTTTAGTCAATTGAATCATTTTTAATTTTATAGAACTTTTTAAAAAAAGTTTAGCCCAGATGTTTCAAATTATAAATAATTATCCAATTTATGTTTAAAATCAAGCTTGAAAAATGTGACTGGTCATTTCCATTACGATAATCAACTCAGAAGTCTGTTCCACTGAAACAAGCTTAAAATAGTGTGTACTTGGATGTAGTTGATTTGTAAGAACTTCTTGACCAAAAATTTTAAATGAACTATTTGGCAACCTGCTTCGTGTTCTTTGAATTTGAAATATCAGCAGCAAATAAAGTAACAAATCGTAAATCAAAAAATACATTAGAGAGAAAGTCTCTCCACCCAGAATCAAAGTGTAACCATCTTTAAACTTCAATAGAGACAGATGAATGTAGTTTCATCATCTTCTCATCTGGAAAATGAAGAATATGTCCTCAGGGTCATTTTGCTAGACAGAATTTTGGCTCCCAAAACACAGGGGAACCTGGGACTATGCTAGCTACATGATATAGGAAAAGCACGGTATACATGTAACTGCTTAATGATCTTGAAATTGGAAGATAACATGGGTTACCTGATTGGTTCCACATAATCCTAAGGGATGTTCTTCTAAGACTAAGAAGATGTAAACTTAGAAAAGCACACTAGAGGGAGGCATAAATTGGAGAGATGGACCTTAGGATGGAACCGGGAGTCTTGGCAGGGAATAGAGGTGGCTCTAGATGGTAGAAGCTCCTGATCTGAAGCCATAAACACTTTCTTGATTTTACTTGCAGAATATTAATGTTAGTAATTATACAGAACTGGCTGTTTGCCTCTAAAAGACATATTATATATGTACTCACAAGATAGTTAAGACAGTAGATCTAAACCTAGATGTTCTGTCATCTAGTTTTTATACTTTTGAATATATGTAACTAGAGGTCCATTTTCTTCTTATATTTTTCAACTTAGAAGCATCTTGAATATATATATATGTGTGTGTGTATGTATCAATGTATATTTGTGCATAAATGTATGGCTGCATACACATATACTGTCCATATGTCTCTCATGTCCTCATTTAGTGGTGACTTTCCGTGGAAAGTTTGAGCATGACCAACTCGTGAATTACTATTCTAGCCTAGAGAAAATGAAAGAGTAGCAGCAATTTACACTACTCAAAAAAAGTTCAAATCTCCAGTTGATTTTACTGTTTTGGCATTGACTCGTGTAAAATACAGAGCACAGAGAATCAACAAATCTTGTATTTCTATCATATTTTTTTTCTATTTAGAGTTAGCATAAATAAGCTGAAGTAAAATTATACATATATATTTTTTTTTCATTAATAGGATATTATGAAACAACTGATAGATTTTTTTTTAGATCCACAACTGTCTCTATTTTGTCCCGATCATTTTTGTGGTACTTCTCTCCAATATTGTTGTGTAATCTCAACATTTTAGTCTATGAAAGTTTGGAAGTAACCAAACACCATGTCAACACACTAAGGGGTCACCAGAAGATATGCCTTTGATTTGGAGTTACATCCTGGTATTTGCAGTGACTTCTTTTTCTTTTTCACTGACTAGGACAGCAACTAAAGATTAGATTACACATAAGTTCTAAGGACAGATTGAATGAACAAAATAGAAGGTGGGTGTTAATATCCTTAATACTGTCGTTAAAATTTAATAGCAGCCATAAAGTAATATTTTAATAATTGTTTTACTAATTGTATATTTCTAAAGAGAAATTTCAGCAAATTAAAAAGGCTAGGTTCAAAATTTCCAGTACCCTGTCCAAACTTAAAATGTGGGATAATTTTTTCAAAAATTGTTTAAATCTATTTATAGTAATACATAGAAATGTATCAGACAAACACAGGACTCATCAAATGCTGAAGGTGCATATCCAGAAATGAGCCTGGCCAATAGGCTTAAGTAAAAAAAGAGTTTTAGGTTAGGGGCTATGGTTGTTTTTTAATCTATATTTGTATCACCATCTATGTTTATCTACATACAATCCCAGAGCCAGACTGAAGGCAGGTATTTATATAATATCTATTCCAAAGTAGTCTCCCCTTAGTAATATTTAACACACAATACTTTGTCGTGCTACCTTGTGGGAAAATCAGGGCGGAATTTGGCCACACTATCTGACATTAGAAATCATTTTGTTTTGAAACCCTGTATCATTTTTAATGTTTGCACTTTGTTTTGTTTATGTCTATAATTTTGGTAGTTTGCTATTGCTCTTTTTTAACTATTGTCTTTAAAATAAAAAATAAAAATAAAAAGCAAGTATTCTACACGTATTTAAAAACAATATTGTTATATAATTTTAAAAACCTGTAAGGGAAATACAAGATTTATTCTTGAAACTGAAGCTAAACTGGGACACTTTGGAGAGTAAACAGGGACTCTATTATTAGTTATAATATAATGAGGAAACAATAAAGAAATTAGTGTCAATCAAAACTAGGTGTATATTGTTCTCCATGTAACCAAAGTTAACATATGAAAGAAATTTAACAATTTGACAACCACTGCTCTAAATGCTTTATGTGAGTTAAGTTCTAGGTTTCCTACAACCTTGCTGTGAGATTTCAGCATTTTGGTTTTAAAGACAAGAACATAGAGACATAGGCAGGCGGCCCACTTCACTTCATATCTGCAGAAGTTTTCAATGAATATATTCTTGTTTTTACATGAAACTGGGTTTCAAGCTGTACCATCTACATATTGAAAGAAATGAGCAATACTACCACGCATATATTCCAAGGTAATGGGTTGGCCTGGGTGATTTCAATCATGAGATAATAACTGCAATGAAAACAAGTGTTTGTTGTAGGTTTCTCAACTATATCACACCAGGACGTAACACTTCACCCTGCACTGCTTGGGAAAAATGTGTCATTTCAGTACTCAGGGTAGAAGTTTTTTAGAGACCATGGATAAGTGAGTCTGTGTCCTACTTTAACAGAATTGCCATTGGTTTGAGTAGGAAACTAAAGTTCCAGCTCATTAGTCTGCAGGAACTAATGAAGTATGTATGAGTCACTGCCTAAACTTGGTACCTTAGAGTTAGTAGGTCCCAGGAGTGAGTTGAACATGTACATCTACTCAGCCTCATGCTCATGTACATCCACTCAGCCTCATAATTAGTGAATAAAAAAGAAAGAGCTGGAAGAGGATCCAGAATCAAAATATAATCTGAAAATGCCAATGACACACTTAAAGTCACTTTTCATGTAAATTACTAGGAAAATGAAACCAAAATGAGAAAGGTAATTGACAGATAATGCAGAGATGAGAGATACAAATAATTAGATAAAGAAACTATCAGAGCACTTTTTAAATTAGCGATTACTTTGAAACAAAAAATTTCAACAAGGATTAATACTACATCATAACCCCACAGAAATCATAGAACTAAATGACATCGTAGAGGCAATACTACTCAGTGTATAGGCACATAATGGACTGGACGATACAGAGGACGGAATCTCTGAAATTAAGAGCATATCAGTAGACTTTACTCAGTGCAGCCAACCAACAGGGGAAAAATGAGCATAATCACAGGGACTCACAGGATAGAAAAAGAATAAACAGTTTGTTGTTCTCACTAAATGAGGAGAGAAAATGAAGAACGAAAATGTATTCAAAACTTACGAATGAAACTTTTCCAAGTTTGGCCGATAACATAAATCTAATATTGAAGAATCAGAGCAAACCAACAATGTAACAAACTAAAAAAAAGTCAGATCCACCACAATTCAGTTCTTAAAATCAATGACAAAGGTTTGGTAGCAGAAAGAGTAAAATGGGACCTTTCTTATCATAAAACAATAATGAAATACTGTGGTACCCTACATTTTTGACACCATGAGGTGAGTGTAAGTGTGGGTGGTCAAGATGGTTTCAGACCGAGACAAAGGAGTTCCCACACAGATTGCTCACATGCCCCGTTTTCAGTAGAATTCACACCCCTATGTGTATCTAATGCCCCATTGATCTCATAGGGCGTGGAACTCAGCAGCAAATGGGAACCACCAGTGGGTGGGTGAATTACAGGGGAGCTTCCTTCCCTTGCTGTGTGCTCGCTTTCTGCTCGGTGGCCCCATTTCTAACAGGTCAGAGAGACAATGTCCATCCGTGGCTGTAGCGTAGGCAACTCCTATGTAAATGATAGCAGATTTTTTTTTCCTCTAAAGCCATGAAGGTCGCTAAGGAAATAATACTTTTGAAAGACTGAAGTGAAAGAACTATGAATTTAATTATCTCAAATTTGTCTTCCTCTTTCATGATTACTTCAACCAATAGGATAGTGTCAATTCAATTGTAGAAATAATGTAAGAATTTCAAGAGAAATTTTGTATGTTCTTATATTTTCTAATTTGAACTTAAATTTTTGAACACCTTTTATCATTTCTTTTCCACCCTGATTCATTCTTCCAGGTGACCTAGAGCATTCAATATAATTTTACTATAATAAAATCTATGCACAGGAGCTATCAGCCTGCCAGTTTTGAACATGCTAACCATAAATTCAAGCTGCATATACCCTCGAACACGCTCACCTCAACATCTGATGATGAGTCTTTCCAAAATGACTGTATTGTGTTTATGTTTCCCCAATAAAAGTATCCCATTTTTGTTTTAGGAGTTGTCCTCAGTGCTCTCTTTACCTGCACAGTAATAAACCTCTCTTAGCTGTGTATTTCCTGGCTATGTTTCTTAGCTTTGCACTCACCAGAGGTGAACTTAGAGTGTTTAGATGTAGTTTTAATAAGAACACGAGGACAAAAAAATCTGACTGTCAGCGTTATCTTCAAGAAGTGAAGCAAGTTATAAGCTTTAACAGACATAATCAAGTCTGACTGATATCATGATGGAGGCACAGAAAAGAGGACAGGAAGAAAAGGAGACAATTCTCCACTTCCTACTTCCAGTCTTAGTTAATTTAAGTGAGCATGGAAGTATCGGTGTAGATGGAGTTTGTATTACTTTGTTTTAACTCACAGCTCTTCTGATACACTCTAAATGCTATTTTGTTTTAAAGCTATTCAATTCTTGTGTAATTTCTTGTATTTAATTTTTAAATATTTAAAATTGACTCTCTTTCAGCCTCTCCATTATTTTATGGCTTTTAACACCATGATTTGATACATACAAGAATAAATAGATATTTACTAAATTTAAGAATAAAATTCAGTGTTAAAGAAATGTGGCTTCTCAGAGAGCTAATGCAGCAGTACCTCAGTTCATGAACAGTTCTTTTATTTGTGAGCAACTTGGGTCAGAAACAGCAGTATTTGGCAAAAATTTTGCTTGCATTGGCAAACTCTGCATGGGGTGACTAACAGTACTGAGGCCATCTTCCCCTATCTGACAAATTGTCACACTTCCACTTGACAAGACAGAAGACAGACCTGTGCACTTTTGCTGTGAAGTTGCTAACTGCCTTTTAACACATACAGTACTGTACGGTATTATTCAATCCAAGGAAAGTTCAGAGCAATCATGGGCTCCAAGGAAAGTGCAGAGCAAGCATGGTAGAAGAAGAAAGTGCAGAGTGGTCATAAAGATGACAAGAACGTACACAGCAATAACAAAGTGAACAAAAAGTGCAGAGCAAGAATGGTAAGATTTTAAAGTAACCATTGAATTGAAGAAGGTAATTGTAGAAAAGCAAGAGTGTAGTATTCGTGTTACTAATCTGGCCTCAGAGTACAAGATTCTGAAGTCCACAGTCTTAGTTATTTTCAAGAATATTTCATGATTTTTTTTTTCCGGTACCAGGGATCGAACTCAGGACCTTGCGCTTGCCAGGCAAGTGCTTATGCCACTGAGCTATACCCCCAGCCCCTATTTTCAAGAATAAAGATGCCACCAAAGGAGCTGATGAGGCAAAAGGAGGAGTGACGTTAACGAGGCTAGGACGCAAGTGCTGAGCGAGGGGGAGAAACTGCTGTTCGTGTGGTTGAATGAGAGGGAGCTGGCAGGTGACAGTGAAACTACGATCTACAGAAAAGCCAGGAAACTGCACAGGATTTCCTGCAAGAAAATCCCACTGTGAGTGCAATGGGTGATGAATTTGAAGCCGGTAGAGAGTGGTTGGATAAATTCTGCAAGAGAAGTAGTCTCTGCAGTGTGATAAGACACACTGAGGCTTCTGGTTTTGACAAGGTCACCACAAAAGTCTACAAGAAAGAATTCTTGAAATTGACGAAGGCAACAGGATCACTCTGCAACTTTTCATTTTCAATGAAATTGGGCTTCTGGACGAAGGTTTTAAAGAGAACCTTCATCATGAAGGAGAAAATGGCACTGCTGGTGCACAAGCCCATGAAGGAGAGATCAAGCCTTTTGCTGTGTGCAAACTCCAGGGCTAATCTAAAGATTAAGCCACGCCTGGTCTAGCATTCCACAACACTGAGGGCTTCAAGGAGCATAATTTGAAGAAGGGCAGGCTGCCTGTCATCAGGAGGACCACTGCGAAAACTTGAGTCACAAGGAAATTGTTCATGGCAGGGTTACAAAAGGTGATCACATCCACTGTTGAGAAATATTTTTTCTGATAACCACTTGGTTGAAAGCTGTCTTCTGATGAATGGTACTCCAGTGGCACAGTGTCCGGTCTTGCAGAATGTTATGGCCACCGGGTATGACTTCATAAAAGTCAATTTCCTCACCCTTCAACATGACACCTCCTCTGCAGTTCATGGCTCAGAAAGTTATCTGGAACCTCAAGAAGTGGCACACAAAGGTGCTCTTCACTAGATGCATCAACATCACTGAAGAGATGACCTTGACCCTGAAAGAGTTCTGGAAGAAACATTTCAGTGTCTTCCACTGCATCATCAGTGACAAAGCCTAGGAAGATGTCAAGGACCATATCTTAAATTCAGCCTGGAGGATGCCATGACCAGAATGTGTCATCAAATGTGACTTTGAAGGGTCTCGTGCCCAGGTAGTGGAGATTATGTCCATGGGCAAAAGTAGGGGCTGGCTGTTGATGGTGCAGACACAGAGGAGTTTATTAATGACCATAGGAGGAGCTGATCATGGGAGGACTTGCTGGACTCCAGTGTGAGGCCAGAAATTGCTTCTGAGGAGCAGTCCACTGAGGAAGAGGAAGACGGGGGAAATTTAGCATTCAAGTCAAAATCCATTATGGAAAAATAGAATGAGTGCCAGGATTTTTTGAGAAGCACCAACCCAACCTAACTGTAATGCAAAGAATGTTTCATCTGATGACAGATAACGTGGTCTCTCATTTATGGATGGTTATGCAGTACAGTTAAAAACAAGTGACATTAGATAATTCTTTTTTTTTTTGAACAAAATTGACCAAGTAGTAAAGAAATAAAGAAGAGTGGAAACCCTTGAAGCAGATTTCCTCAATGTCTTTTGAAAGAGATTCTCCCTGCAAAGAATATTCTGTCCACAAACCACCCTTCCCTCCTTCACACTGGAAGTTGCCTTAAGCAAAGTTAGGTTTATTTTCTTCCTACTGTACTGTACTGCACTGTACTGTATTTTGTTTTCTTTTTTAGGTTCAAAAATGAATATGGATCAGGATATATTGACCTTAGTTACAGTGAACCTAATGGGGGAAATTTGATTCACTTTGCAACCAATTTTGCTCCTGATCAGAATAACAGAACAGATGAAATTCATGCACTGAGGTAGAACTGTATCAGCCTAATGTAGTATTTCATAGAAATCGATGGAAAACTTGTAAGAGAGGAGAAAACAATTAGTAATTAAGAAATGGCACAGACTTCTAAAATATCTCATCCTTTTAATTGGCATGAATAGAAAGAAATTAATTCTAAAGTATAAAATAGTGACATAGCATCTATTTAGACTACATGGGTACTAATTTTGAACACATAGTACCTATTGAACCCGTAGGAATTAATTTTACAACTTAAAAATGATAACCATGGTGATTTTCCTCATTATAATATTGGTCCTGAAATACAAATTTGCCATAAAATATACACTTAGTGCATATACCCAATATACATTTAACTTTCTTATATTGTTGCCACCCCTTTTTTCCCTTGTATCACTGAAACTAAAATTAGATGTTGCATGTTATTTCTGTGTGTGCTAATGTGCCCCTTGTGTCTCCCAGTCACACCTGCTCAGAGTGCTGTGCATTGTTTGTCTGAGCTTCTCATGTCTATATTAATGGTATCTATATTAATGGTAGTCATTATTTTAAAAATTAGTAATGTACCTTGGCTGCAGCATTGATGAGAAAAGCATGTGACATGTTATAGGTACTAAAGTAGCATACCTTCATAAATCAAGTGATCTCCAAGCAAATGTATGCCAACAAGTTAATATTCGGGAGCTAGGCTTCATTCTGATATGCTTTGTGTTGCTTTTAACTGTCAGAGTATCTGTCTGCTTTTTTATTGTAAAACTAGAGGGATTTTAAGATGGGAGGAAAAACTGATGTATCTTTCAAAGAGGTAATGATCAGTTATTAATTGAATTGAGAGTTGAATTGTCTCTGAAGCTTTACTTCTCTAGGTATTATTTGATTATGATTATGAACAAACAATTTATCCTCCATGAAATGTACAATCAACAGGAGAATAGCAAGAGTTTAAAAGAGATAGAGCAACATTTTGTGAGTGACATAGTCTGATATGTTTGGGAGAAGTAGGTGCCCCAGAAACTGCCTGATGCAATATGCATTACTGAAGAAAGTAATTATGTAGTACGTTCCCTTGTGAAGTTCTATCAAGGAATCTCACTGGTGGATAGCACTGCTAAGACAGCTGTAGACTTCCCAAAAGTTTCATGTACTATGATAATATTTTTTGTCCATCTAGGGATAAAAACATGGACCTCAATATGCTACACCAACACTTTAGCACTGAGCTAGACCTCATATTTTTGTACACTAATTTCTTGAATTTACATGCAGCCAAACTATATATGCCCATTTTTACAAATAAGAAAATAGGCACTTAAAAATGTCAAGTGATTTATCCATTTTTATTTGTCTTAATCAAATACCAAGCTTGTTTTATATATAATGAAGGTTCAAAATAAGTTCCAAAAGAAAATTAATTAGAAAAAGACAATTTTTCCCAATATGTAATATCGATTGCATACATGAGCAATCTGAGATTTCATTCTCAGTCAACAGCTGGAAAATTATGTGAAGTGTAATTCCTACTGAACTTTTAAATACATTTGCTTTGTACATTTTAAAACACATTTTAAAATCTTGGGTGGCTTATAGAATTTTAATGAATTATAAAACCAGAGGAGGCAAAAGAAACCCAAAGGGGAAAGAATACTACAGTACTAGCTACACATTGCTCATTGCTAACAGTATAAATATTTATTTTGGCTGTCTTGGGGTAAATAAGAAAGAAATCAAAACTCAAAACTACCCTATTCCAAGCATAACAAGAAACATATAGCTAAACATGGAGACAATCAGATCGTGTACTTTCAGCGCAAGATAAACTAGATGTACAGCAGCCTGCAAGTCTGCTATGGAGCCTTGTTTGTCTGCATAAACCAGGCTATTGCAAGACTAAAACACTTCTAAAATTTGCTCTACCCATGTATTACCTCTGCTATTAAGAACATAGAGACTTGCCAACATTTTGTGAAGTTATTTTTAACTAAACCTTACATAGTTTCAGGTAACACAATAAAATGAGGCAAAATAAATTTGAATTTATAAAGCCAAATCAACAAAAGGCTAAGCCTACAAAGATTTCAAATTTTCCTCAATACCACAAGCAAATAGTAAATAATTTACTGCCTAAAAATATAAAACTTTTAAAACAATAAAAGACAGAAATCTATGAAAATACTACATTTTATTAAAAATCACAACTTTTAAAAAAGAAATACAATAATTCAAATTGTTGACTCATAAGGTCCCAGAAGAATAGATACAGTTGAGGGGAAGGTTATTATATTAGACTATAGGTGAGAAGAAGTTAACATGTCAGCAAGGAGACGTAAAGGGTCATGCATAAAAACTAAAGATATGGACATAAAAAATGAGTGATAGTAATAAAGATTCATACAAACTAGTAAGCCAGAAATACTATCACTGGTGAAATAATCAGCCTTGTCACCTGAGAACTTACCTATTAAACAGTTGTTCTGACATTCCATCATTTAATTATGTTTGTCTTCAGCAGTTTCAGAAGAGTTAAAGTTTTGACATCAGCATTATAATTTACATTCTTTAGCCTATTAACTACATTTTTATTTTGGACATAAATAAGGCAGTCAACATTACAGTTCCTTGAAATTTGTTCTACAGTTTAGTTTGCTGCCATTAATCTGAGTCTCTTGCAATGTTCCTGGATTTGAGCAAAATGGAGACCAATATTCAGCCAACCTATTACACACGTGACCTGGAGTCCACCTTCCAGTATTCCCAACTAAAATCTCCTGAGGTCTTTACCAGCTGTTTTTCTGTAGCACGCCTGTCTTCTTAGCTCCAATCAGAATCTCCCACTAAGCTTGATGTACAGCGTTCTAGGACTGCTTGTTCAGCACACATCTCCAAATCTTTCCAAACTTTTCTGCAAGTTAGTTACAAAGGTTTCTGTAGCACATGACAGGAAGTGTCACAAGAACTCTGCTTGGTACAAAACCTCTCTTGGTTATTCTGTTCTTGCTGGGACAAAATATCTGACGACCGCAAGTTAAAGCAAGAGACATTTATTTCAGCTCACAATTTGTGGAAATTTCAGTCCATAGTGAGTTGGTTCCAAGACAGGCAGCCTCGCAGAGGCGCATGGAGGTGAAGCAGTCGTGGCAGGGGAGGTGGGGAGCAACTCAGCCTTCCTTCTTCTTTCCCTTTAATTTCCACCCAGGCTACCAGCCTATTTAGTGGTGCCACCATCTAGAGAAGGCTTTTCTCTCTTCACTAAATCCATCACCCACAACCAGAACTGTGCTAAACCAATCAGTGGACTAATCCAATATCACACCCATGATCCAGTATCACACACCACTGACACAGTCTTTCTCAAAAGCCCCACTATGAGTGCATGAAGTTTGGGGGAGACATCTGGATATAAGTCACTACACTTCACAATAAATCACTGATGTAGTTGTGAATAATCTGCTATGTCACTACTCATAATGTATTTACATTTTTGGAAGGTACAAGTTGTTACCTTTCCTTTCCTCCATTTTGCATTCATATCTTAAAGTAAATGTATGTTTCAGTATTCTATTTTAATTGTACGTTTGCTTTTTGTCATTTGTATTTTTCCTGATGCCTTTTGTTGTTGTTATTTTCTTGGATGTCTACTCTGCTCTTTTTCAATATTGGAAAATATGAGAAATTATTGGAGACTTTTTTCTTCTTTCTCATTCTTACTCTTTCGAGACTGCATCTGTACATATAAGTGATGACTTATTACCATCTTAAGGACGGTGATACCTCAGTTCACTAACTCGAGTTTTCCACAATTTTGGAAAGGATGGCCCCACTTTCTAATCATATATTGGAGTTTCTACTTTATCCTTGTGATAACAATAATCTGGGTGTACACTTTGGTGTCAGAGTGCTTGCCTAGCCCATTCCTGTTGGGTTGGATCCCAGTTTTCACACACATAAAAAAAGAAATAAAAAATTCTGTGATAACAATGTTTTAAATTGGAATCATTTCAGTGTCAAATATCATAGGAGTAATTAAGCAAGTTTAAGTAGAGTTGATACATTCCTGGAGTGAAACTCTGTGTATTGAGGCTGCCCTCATCCACTGTGCTACCTCACGTAAGTTGTGTAGTAGCTAAATGAAATTTTATCACTTTGAAGCCATGAAAGCATTTTATAAAATTAATCTATTTTGCTTTCTTCAGAGGCAGAATTAATATAGTTGGTATTTTAATTAAGGTGTTTGACGTGTGTGATTTCTCCTAGTGCCTTGCTAATGGAGGACTTCTAAACGTTTAGTTCACTTCTTTTAGCATAATTAATCCCCGTGTTTCTTCTGTACTCTTTCTATCTCTCTTCTTTCTATCTTTTATTCTTTCTTTCTTTTCCTTTCTGCTTCAAAATGTATTATGAGAAATTTATCAAAATTTACAGTATTTTCATTTCTTATCAAGAAACTGAATTTGAAAAACATCACAGCCTAGGGAAACTCTTCATACTTGTGTTTTAAAATGTTTGTCTTAACATATCTAATGGGTTAATTAAAATGAGTCCATTATAATGGGTCCACTACAGAATGGGTCAGTATAGTTTTCTGAAAAGCACCAGGTAGTATACCTTTTATTCGTTGTAGGCCAGTATTATGCAATCAAAAACAATACATAATTTGGTGAGTGTAACTTTAGCCCAATAAGAACATGATGTGTTGGATTTGGCCTGAGATCATATTTTGCTGCCTCTGCATTGGATCTTTGGAATAAAAGTTTCCTCCAAGTAGGGAATTTTGTCTTTTAGACTCATTGTTCTGAAACCAGACCTACGCTTATCACATAGGTATTTGATTAGTATTTGAATCTATTGTGCCTCTTCCTACAATAAAGCATGTAGCAGGACATAACATTACACAATTTATGGGGAAATTGGATCCTACAGAAATCAAAGCCTCAGCTGATACTGAGAATTTGGTTTCATGAGAATTTCTGTGCATGGCATGGTACACCTGACTCATTTTCCAATTGTTTCACAGGGCACAATTAATTTTCATGGGAATTTGGATAAAATGAAGAGACTTGCAATGTGAACCTCTAGATAAACATTTATGTAGTGACATCATCTTCCTTGTCTTTGAATTGTGTGTAGTCATCATGCAAAATGATTTTCAGATATGAATTTCAAACTGTTCATCTTATTTAGATTAATGATCTCATTAGCTTAATAGTCTTTTATTTTGCCTTTTTTTAGGTATGCTTGTTTCACCTTGATTGATGTGTGTAATGTATCAGGGTCTAGTTACTTGAAATTATTTTCCTAAATGCTAATGTCAGTGTGTTCTCATCTTTATACTTGGACACATTACACAAGAAAAACAGATAAAAACTAGTTTAGAAAACAGGTTTGACATCCAAGTGGAATATCCAGTAGTAGCAATTGAACCTCTGCAAGCTCCTGTCTCTAGCAGGGTTTTATGTAGGTGCAACTGCTCCCCCACGATCACTTATCATAAAGCAATAGACATTTGGGCCAAGGTAGCCTCTTGCCTGCTTTTGTGTACGAAATATAAATAGAGTAGAGCAAATCAGGAGAAACAGTCCCACAGCTGGGAGGCAACTTTAAAGAAAACTGATGTTCATAGCTATTCTGCCAGTAGCTGGCCAAGCAGTTTTTATAAAACATATTTAATGTTTACAACTGCTTGGAGGCTGGGGAAGGAGAAGTACTTTGAAAGTATGTTTAATGTTTTCAACCACTCTGTGGCTGAGAAGCAAGTCCTTCTAAAATATATTTAATGTTTAGAATCATTTGGCAGTTTAGGAAAGAAAAAAAGAAAGTTCTTGTTAATTTTTAACCTTTATTGCTGATCTGTGGCTGCTAAAGCAACTATCATTGTGGCGTGCTTTGTGTTTTGGGACACATTTTGGTGCCACTAAAACAATTCATATGTTTTTCTCAAGGCCATACAAAGTCTGTCAATAGCTTTACCTTTGCAATTGTGGTACTAATAAAAACATAGGAATCAAACGGAAAAATAAAATGTTCCCTGAACATAGTGAAAACATCCTATGGCCCTGAAAATAGTTCTGGCATGCTGTGTGCTGCGGACACTTCACAGCTGACACAGAAGGCATCATCAGGCTCTCTTCCATTTCATCCAATGTGTGAAAGCCGCTCAGAAGTTTGTGAAGCGAATGTGTAATCTGATAATTGGTGTTTCTTACAAATCAACAGCCTGTCTCCACACATTAAGGTAAAAGACTGCTATGCACCAAAGGGATGTAAATAGGAATAGAAAGTCTATTAGGTTTTTAAATAAACTTTCTTTCGTTTATATAAGGGGTGATAGTGAATATCGAGCTTCATGTGTCCAAGCAAGGGACTAGATGAGAGGAGGGAAGGAGATAATTGGACGGGACCTCTGCAGGGCAGGCTTCTCCGGCTTGTTTCCTGACAAGGATCTTGGGACCAACTGGAGCTCTTTCCCAGTCAGTGACTGAGTTCCGGTAGGAATCACGTTCTGTGGTTTGCATACATTTTCTCTTTGCTACTTCCAGTAACCCTAAGATTAAAGTATTGCTAATCCTCACTTGCAAGTAAGGAAATCAAAACAAAGCTAAGAAACATATCCTGCACAAATACAGAAAACTTTTGGAAGTAGTAGTAAGACTTTTACTGAAGGGGTGTCATTTCTAAATGAGTCGAACACCGACACACCGTTAGATGTACACACTACATTTCATAAGAGCAGGTAGCTACTTTAGAAGGTGAAACTTATGCCTTGAAGGCGAACTTTAGATTCATAGAGAGCGATTTCCAGACACTGAATATAATCTGGCTGCCCACATCCGACAAGCGGATTTAGAGTTGTAATAGAGCAGTAACTCCTTCGTGCAGTGCATTATCTTACTTTTTCCATGGAAATGTCTGTGGAAGTTATCTCAAGTTTATCTGCCTCTTGTGTTCTTCTTGTGTGTGGGTGGTAAGTAACTGACCTCTTTGGTACTACAGGTCTTACAGACCAGCCTGTCTCCTGCTGGGTTCGATTTAGATGGTGAGCCTTGCTGGGCATGGTGGATCATGCCTGTAATCCCAGCACGTGAGAGGCTGAGGCTGGAGGATATTTGTGAGTTTGGGACCAGCCTGGAGTACAAAGTGAGCTCAAGGTCAACCTGAACTGCAAAAAAAAAAAAAAAAAAAAAAAATTAAGAAATAAAAAACAATAGATGCTGAGACTTTGAGGTTTAAACTGTTGGTGAATTTTAATTAAAATATGGCAATAGTGATAGGATGTCACTTACAATTTGTTATAAATTATGGCTTTGATTAGAGATCACACTCTTTCTCTCTCTCCCTCTTTGTGTCTCTTTGTTTTCCTCTGTCCCTCTGTCTTTCTCTCTCTCTCTATTTCCTCTGCTGTCATTCACATTCATACCTGGGGAACCCAGCTGCCACGCTGTGATTCAGCACTGTGAGACCCCTGTAGCAGTGGTCTGTGAACTACTAATAATCACAGGAGGAAGCATAGTAGAAGGATCCTAAATAAGAATAGGCTTCAAAACTCATCTGGCAGCTTAACTAAAACCTCTTGGGAAATGTAATACCCTGGTAGTAGACTCCTGGGCGCTCACACTCTTATGATGTGATATGTTCTCATTACTCTCTGCATTTTTGTCGATGTGTTACGCAACAGCAGATAACTAATACACAGCCCTCACAAAGCAGCAAAGCGGGCCTCATTAGTAATGAGTTAAAGCAAAGTCAAGTTCTGCCTGATAGTTTAGCAATGAGAAAAGGTACTGTGTTGTATTGCTTCTGTGATAGATCTCACCCAAAAAATGCATGTCCTTAACTCATGCATGAGAAAACCATGTAGACTGAAAGTGAAGGATAGTTTTTAAAATAACTAGCTGGAAAATTTCAGGAGGGTGATGGAGAACAGGAGAATGTGTGGAAGCGCTTTACACCAAAGGAAACTGAGGATGTCCAAATGTGTGATTTTGAATGTGAACTTTTTGTTATAGAATTTATTGAGACAGTCAATGAGGCTGGAGTGCTGTATAAGTTTTAAAACATAAATTCTTATGTTTAAAATTGTATTTTGGTTTTAAAAGAAGAAAATCGTCATGTTTACAAAACAGTCAACCTCCAAACCCCTGACAAAGACTGGGAATGAGACATAGGCAGGAGTGAATTGCAGATTATCTGTATACTAATTTTATTCCTTGAACTTCTCTGTTGCTAGGACTCACTCACAGGATGAAAGGTGCATGTATTTTGTTGTCCCTTGAGTTTTTTATCTATGGGACTTCCGAAAAAATAAGAAAATGTGGATGGCCATGAATGTTTATAAATTGTAGCAGTAATGTAATAAGTTAATATTACGTATGGTCCAAATCTTCAATATGTCCTTCCTGGAGAGACATTATTTCAGTGTAACCATGCAGAAAATATTTTCTACTAAATAAATTCTACAAATGTCCCACCTAATATTTCATAATGACATTTCTCTCCAAATTTCATGTACAACAAAAATGGAACTGGAGAAGACAATACAAAAAAACAAGGGAACATTTGTTCTATTGTTCTTATTAAGCCAGAAACCGAATTCTCTTAAAGTGGATCTTTATTTAAATGTATAATAAACATTTTTATTAAATGGTGGATAAAAGATACTTTTTCCTCAGATTTCGTTTTAATCATGGACAACCAATCTTCATATTTTATGATATAATCTAACATGATATAATCCCATTAAAATGAGTTCCGAGCTCAGAACAAGATTATCTGAAATTGAAAGCGAAACTTAAGTCTTCTAAAGATGTTCCACCAGTCACCACAGAAAAAAATAGTATATTTCATTACCATTTTTTTTGTAAAGAGCCTGGGAATCATTTTCATTTTCTTAAAGATAGAAGTTATTAAATTTTCATATAAAATGCAAACAGAAAGTAACCGTGCACCAGTGTATAGAAGTAGAGTTAAAGCTCAAGTGTGTGAAAGTACAGTTAAATAAAATAAGAAAACAAACATCTAGTCAGCACCTGGCCCCTGACTACCGCTTAGGAAATGATAATTCTTACTACATAAACCATGGCTCCTGATTCACTGCTGAGAACTACTTAAGCACTTCGTAGAGACTCGGTTATTAATCATCCAATAAGTTGCCTTAAAAATGACTCAGCTGGTGCACAGGGAGCTGCACTAGCGTGAATGTGGATTTAAACTCCTAAAGCCTGTCAGCCGTGCAGGAAAAGTAACTTGAACTGTGTTCTCTACCGATGCATAATCATCAGATGTTAAAGAGGGAACATTACCGTATTTCACTGTAACTGCAGTGATCATAAAAAATTAAGACCACATCCATAAAGTCCACATTTGTCTCCAGGGAGCAGATTTGCATTGGGGAATATCTGGATCATTAAGTAATTTCTTTAGGTCAAAGTAAAAGCACTTTATCTCGGAATATTACTCCATGGCATACTGGATGTAGCAGAAGTTAGTAACAGAGTGACCTTTCTCTTAAACAATTCATAGATTCATAGACTATTTTCATCTTAGGGAATTAAATGCATTGCATTATGCTATGAGTCTTTAACATTAATTTTCCTCTCAAGTCTCAACTCACTCTGCTTGCCACCATCTTTTTTTCTGCACTTATGTTCCTAGGAATTTTCACTTTATTTAATTTTCACTGCAAGTTTATGTGAACACGATATTTTCAGGGGTATAACCCATAATTGCTAAATTGACACTGGAATAAGATGCTTTATTTTAATATTATTTCATCTTCTTTATATTATAAAATAAACCATTTCACTATATGTAATTTTAAGTTGGTTAGTTCTTCCTTTTCATGGAAAACTGGAGAAAGTAAAGTCATGGGTAGAGAATATGGTAAACAGAAATACCTACAGAAGTAAATGAATGTATTGCGGTAATAGCTGTATTGTCAAGATAGTATGCAAAGCTTGATTACGTCTTGAGGAAAAAGTATTTTAATACTACAAGAAAATGATCCAAAAGAACAAAGAAAAAGATTCAGTGAAAAATTATAACCTTTTCTTAGATGAGAACACTGAAGCATTTCCATCTGGTAAGAAGGGTTCCAGAGAATGAACATAAAGTCCTCAAGGAACAGTGAATACAACCTGAGGGTGCATAGTATTTGTTGGTAGATTTAGGGTGGTAAGGAGAATGCAGAAACTACAGGTACCACAAATCTAACTGGCTCTGCAGTGTTTTACACTTATATATAGATATAGGAAGAGATAAATATATAGATATGTAGCTACGCTTGTGAGGAAAGGCAAAAGTAATGTATAGTAGATATTTTACTTTTAACATTTAATTCATGACTAGTATTTATAACTCTTTGAATTCATTTGAAAAGAGCACATTATGCAAATACACTCCGAGGATATCTAGTCTAAATCATAGACTGTTACATGGTTTCAGATTCAAAAGAAAATACTCTTCTACTCTGAAAAAAATTCTAAAGATAGCTACTTTGAAAATTATATTAAATATTTATTGGAGTCTCTCGAATAACCAATGAGAACTTCCAGTGATGGCACACAACGATACATTTTAAAGAACTAATTCTTAGTAGGACAGGAAATCATGTCCAACCCAGGATTGCAAAAGCTGGGAACCCTATGGTCTTTTACTTGTCTGCATTTCTCTTTATGTACTAGGTTGATTTCTTCCAGCGCTACCTGCAAGCTTCTTAAGAGATTTAGATCTGCAGCCATATCTTTTATCCAAACCAGCACAATAAAAATCCTAGTTGTTCACCTAATGAGTCAGTTCTCTAATATATAATGTAGAGAAATATGTGTGTTTGTTCCAGAGATGTTCTGTTAGTGTCAAAGTGTTACTTGGGGTCCTGAATTGATGTTGATATTTCTAATTTACACCTAGCAGTCACTGGGTTAAATTCCACGCTAAATATCCCCACCTAGTTAAATTTCTTTTCCTTGAAGAGTATGTGTTTTACTTTTCTATCCTTATAAAACCAAAGGACAATTTAAAAATACCTTTCTCCATTTTCTGGAATTATCTTGTAATAAGATAAGCTTCTTCCCAATTGAACTTGTAAATCTCTAGCAACCACTGCATAAAACAAGCAACTCAAAATGTATCATAAGATGAGTATGAGATTTGAAGCACTAAGTATACACATTATGCTTGAATCCAAGAGAACTACTTTCAGTTTATTTCTTAGATCAATGAATGAATATGGCTTTTGAATGCCTGATAAGATCATATACGCAATTTTAAAGCATTTGTAGTAATACAAGTGACAACTTCCTGCAGTCACTAACCTGTTTCCTTTCTTGAGATAGTATATGCAAACTTCTTTGCCTGTCCTGGGTAGTTGTAAGGGAAACAGAAGCCTTCTGAGAAGTGTTAGTATTAGGACATACTAGCAATGGTTCACACAGAAGTTGGAAATTTAACCCGTGTGTAAGGACTTGAACTTCAAAATGTGCTATGAACTAGCAGTTATATTGAAATATAACAAGAGATAGAAAATAATGACTGAGGAATAAAAATTATAGTTTAAAATTGCTGTTAAATTTATAATGCTTTACTTATTGAATCTGAAAGTGTATATTAAAGGACTCGCTATATTTGAGATATATTCAAGTATCAACTTATGCTAAGTGTAATTACTAAGAATATCACTATAATTGTACATTTTTCTAACTTCAGAATAGTATCTGTTTTGTTTTGATGACACAACTTCTGAGGATACTTATATGCACAGAGATAACAGTCTTCATTGTCTTCAATCTCTACCGAGATTTATAAAAAGGTAGAACAATGCTGTCTAGATGGATTCTAGGACAGACAGATTACATATTTGGATATTTTACTTTGAGCTCAGTGTTACTATGTAGTATTTATTTGATGATATGCGGTAGTTATCTCCAACACTGCACAGGCTTTGGTACTGTAGCTACTGCTTCAATGAAAATAAATTTAATGCTTAAAACATGAATGGAATCTATGAGTTTTTTGAAGCATATATATATATATATATGTGTGTGTGTATGTGTATATATATGTATGTATATGAAAATATTAGAGGATATATAGCTGTAGAGAAATTATATGTATACATACGAAAACATTATATTTTCTCCATTTTAGGAATACCCATTTTGGTTACAAATGAGATGCTTACATTTATCTAAACACTAAATTGTGAAGAATTCTCACAGCACCTGCCAGAATTTTGGTTTGCCTACTCACCAACAGGAGACATCTCTGGAACACTTGCAACGTAAGGTCCATCGAGAAACTTTGGCTCATTATCATTAATATCCTGAACTTTGATGATAAATTCTGATTCAGGTTCCAAGGGTTTCTTGGTTTCTATGTCCACAGCCTGAGCACGAAGGGTGTAGAAAGGTTTCTCTTCTCTATCCAGGCTTCTTATCGCATGAATGTCCCCTGTGGTTTCATCAATGGTAAAAACTGTGCCGGCCCCATCTCCAGAGAGGGTGTATTTGACAGTACCCTCTCCTTTGTCCAAGTCAGAATGAAGCTTTATGATAAAGAAATAAAGAAAGGAGGAGAAAGGAGGGGAGAGAAAAATTTTAAGGAATGGTGCTATATTAAAATTCATACATATATATATATATATATATAATTTCTTTCATCAAGTTTACAGAAAATCATATTTTTCTTTTTTCCTGCAGAGTTTTGATTATAAACATTTTAATCCCCAAGAAAATTTGAAAATAAACTATGCAATAAATAATATACATAATACACTTATTATATAATCTCCATCTTAGATATCTTCCCAGTCACCTTCCATTTTTTTTCCACAGCTAGACCACATACTGACCCCTTCCCAGTCCATCCTAATTTTTTTCACGTTATGAAAATCAGAGCAGACATACACTCCTTAATATATCCACAGGCGTGGATACAAGAAATATTGAACATCATTGTGTAGTTCTCTTGTACTAATAAACATTTGCACAGAATTAAATGAAAATATCTCAAGCATGAGTATTGTTTCACTTAAAAATTTTATCAAAAAATAAATTAGCTCATAAGTACCAAGTCAGAAAGGTTCCAAAAGACGTGCAGACAGAAATCTATGAACTGAATGCAACAAGAGACAAGGAGAAGAAAATATGCTCAGAAACACGGATTTCTTTTCTATTTGATGAAAAATCATTCAGTATATATACGGTAGAGTAGCAGATACAGGGTGCAGTAGAGTAGAGGAGTTCAGATCATGAATTTAATTCATTCCGCAATTCTGGGAAGCTGACTGCACTCCTATCTCTGTGGGCAGGATCGCTTCTGTGGTGTTCTTCATCCAATGAGGACTTCAAAAACAGAAGCAAAATTTAACCCAAGGCTTCCATTTGCCAACCCAATTGTTCGTGAACAGAAGTGCTTATGAAACGAGGTATTAGCACATCTCATTTTAACTAAGTTTGAATGGATTCCTTATATCGATAGGTATTGGTATTGGTAGAAATAGGTATAGGTATAGGTATTGGTAAAAACACTGATTATTCTTCCTAATTCACAAATGATTTTGAATTCGTTCTATAGGTAGGATATTTGTTCTGTATAATATATAAAACATGGACACTAATTTCTCTTGAAATTTTACATGTCTATAGTTCACTATATTATAACCTATGGAATAAGATAAACACAAATAGCACTGAGCTAGAGATCGAAAGAGAAGAGTAATTATCACTGTGATATTACTAGCTAGTTTTGCTAAAACTGGAGAAAAAATGAAAGACACAGTCTTGGAAACCTATGAACTATCAAAGAATACAGAAAAATATACATGAAATATCACTTAAGTATAATGTTGTATTTTAAGTAATTTTATGATATTATAGATTCTTATAAGGAATACAAAATGTTTATGGTTATTTATATGTACAAGTATGCATTTTTTTATAAATAGTGAGATTTTACATTTCTGTTGATTCAGATGCTCATCTAAATGGTTTAACCTTTTCTTCTACATCATGGTACAGTTTCCTCATTTCATTCTGCAAGGCTTTTTATTAGCGGTTCATTTCAGTAAACAGATCCCTCAACAGAAAAATTTTAACCTTTTATTTTGTCCATGACCATTTTTGCTGTGCCTTAAAATTTGCACTTAAGCAGTGCTCTCTCCCTAAATGTTATCAATGAGTTTTGCACTTGTTAATCTCTCAACAGAAAAAGTCTCTGAAAACGTTTTAAATTACATGAACATCCTTGTGCAGATAGGTCATCAGTGCATGAGTATTAGTAATGTCAAAAAGAAATACAGATTAAATGTAAGCACAACTTTGTCTCCATTATTACATTTAAACTCAACAATGTGGTTTAATTTTTAGCGAAATAACTGTCGAATAAATGTAATAAAGTTGAATTTATTCTTTTATTCTGTTTACATTTATTTCAAAATTTTCATTGAAAGTATACTTGTGTATGCATATGGATATGTACATGATTGAGACATACTGTAAAAAATAAGACAATAGTAAGAAGGCATACCATCTTGATTTTGCTTTAAACATTTCTATATATTTTAGTTAAGTATACAGAAAATTGCTATGGATGATAGAAGGAAGGTTTTTTCCCCCAATACTTTACAAACTGCTGTGAAGCACAAGAAATTTCAAGCATAAAATCAAGCTACAAATAAATATTCTTTGAACTTAGGAATTTCAAGCTACAAATTTAAACCATACTATTAAAGATATGCAGTGCAGTGAGTATTGCTTTTGGTTTCAAATTTCTCTGAATAAAAAGTCATGCAAAAGCTCGGTGTAGTAAGAATGATTTTATAAATTGGATCCATTTTGCCAATGACTCACAGAACATAAGGTGATATTTTGGTAACTGAGGGAAAATTCTAAATGAGTTTTCACAATGTGATTCCAGTAGAGTTACAAAAACTCCTCATTTAGCCAAAATCAAAATTGTTTTCTTTTCAAATTGATGTAAAATAAAAAATATTTTTCAGCCTCTTGCAAGCTTGAAGTTATATTCAGTTGCTGCTACGCTTTTAGCGACATTTTCCTTCTAATTAAAAGATGTACTTTACACATATTAAAGCTTCCAAACACATATATAAAACTATGTTACAAGTTTGGGCTGGAAACAAAGGTGAAGAATGTAAACTCTTGAAATGTTCAGGCTTTTTCTAAGCACTGCCGCATGAGCGTACCTTAAAGGAGTTCACAGACAGTAGACTGCTTGGACCTTTACATATTTAAAATTATTCACTCACTGTGGATTTGTTCAAATACAGGAAACATTACTATACATATAGTTATTGTTCTTCCAGGTTAAGTTCTGATATTCAGGGTATGATAGTGCCCTGCTGTTGGATTTTAGGAAATATTTTTGGTGAAAATATAAAAGAATTTAAAAAGAAAATACTACAAAGCAAGATGAAGGTCTCCCACATATTCTCAACTAGTGAGACCTTACATTGTCATGTATGTGTTGCAGTTATGTGGTTATATACATATATAACTGAAAGACCAAAATGTACATAAAGACATATGATATATATAATTCATTATTTATATATATTTGATCCAAAAAGTGAATTATTATTTTTAATACAAACTACTATAATTCCAGTATCACCTGAAAATGCTCAAATTTGTTTATTCAGTGTTTTCACTGTATGTATTTGTTCAATGAAGTTGAGTGACTTGATGGGATTGTGTATTATTTGATCTTTCATAAAAAAGTATAGCCACTCTGTGTGTATGTATGTTTTTCTTCCATTTATTTACTTAAACATACAACTATAAAGAGAAAAACTATGTTAATTTTTATGAATCTTGGAAAATTATGAAATTAGAATGCTTTCAGATATTGATATCTGTAGATAAAGTTGTTTTGTTAGTCCTGGGCAGTGGAATCTAAGCATAGCTTACCTTGTCTCACCTGCATAAGGAAGGAAGCAACACTATTGAAAGAGGATTTGCAAACTTTGCCTCATCTTTAGGTGGTGTTAACCACAAAAATAATTCACAGAACTTCATTTTACAGAGTCACTTTAAGCTACACAGCAGCAAGTTAATAATTCCACAAATCTTTTTCTTTCTCTTTAAAAATGTAAAAATAACAACAGAAATGTGTCTTATTCCAAGTATTAAAAATAAGCTGTTTTCTGAGTAGGTGCTGCCTACATTTACTGACTGAAGCAGCCAAATCTAATAATACCATCTCTTAGTATTGACACTTAAAATAAAATTTCTCCCTGAAAGAGAGCTCCATAAGTGACGGATGTAGAAACAAACCCTGCTCAGGCGGTTGTTTTGTGGAAGTGGTGGGGATATTTTCTGATGAGTTCCAAGTCATCTCAGATGGTGCGTGAAAATGAGATGCCGAGAGAAGCTTAAAAACAGATCCCAAGGACTAGCTTCAGAGTTTGCCTTGAATCTCAGCGTTTAAAAGTTTTGAAAAGCTAATCTAAAGTTGAATGTTTACTAGTGTCTCGCCGATTATATTTAGGAACTGCAGCACAAAGAAGGAGTTCGTGGGTTGAAGAGTGTGCATAAAATGGAAAATGCTTTCATATCACTGTGTCCAGTAGTAAATTTGTTTTCATTTGCCATTTGCTAAGAGGGGGATATACTTGCTACAGAAATGCCATTGGCTTACAGTGCTGGTGTACTGGATTGTGTGTCTATTTAAGATAACAAAAAAAATGTATGTTTACGTAACACCTAACTCTTGGAATCAGGGACATTTCCTGGAGCAAGGACAGCAAAGCTGACAGTAATCAAGTACAGCATATACAGTTATGATGAGAGGATTAAAGTTCCAAAGTTGGAGCTGGGGATATAGCTCAGTGGCCCAAGCGCCTGACTGGCAAGTGCAAGGTCCCGAGTTCAATTCCTGGCACCAAAGATAAATAAATAAATAAACAGTCCAAAGTTACTGAACAATATTTTTCAAGGCAAAGCAATCATTTTCAAAGAAAGTATTGAATATTTTTGCTCTTGAAATATTCAGACCCTACACTTTTTGATATTTATTTTATTTATTTGTTCTTTTACAACAGTTCCTAAATTGTTCCTGATGTTCTGTATGCCCTTCACTTATCTCTGTCTCTTTCTGAACACTCATTTTATCTTCGTGAAGCTTTTATTCACTTTTAGAGGAATTTGTCTCTGATTTTCTCGTAATGAATCATTTGAAATTATGGAAAAATCAGATATTGGGAGCGGAATATTTATAATCAGTTTCACTGTCTGTAAAATTTCTAACCAGGCATATGGCCCTGGAGGCTACAAAGCACGTGTTCGCAGGTGCTGTGGTGCATTCACACAATTTTGTGACTTATTTTTTGGATGGATTATACTTTAAACATATTTCAGTTTCAATAAATACAAATTTGGTGCAATCTATTTCAATTAAATGCAAGCATTTTAACCTTACTAATACAAGAAATTTCTAAAAAGGTAACATATGGAAGTGGTTTCACTTCTGACTGTCCCTCTTCTGATCACCTGGGAAAATGATATTGTATCTGCTTCAGTCCCAGTCCTCATAAAAATCAATATGTATTTAAACATGAAATGTTATACTAGCCTTCAAATTTTCATCCTCACGATATTTGTTTACCTTCACATGTCACACCATCTCTTTCCCCAGGTGCACTGTAATACTATTTATTTTGCATAATGTTAATGAAACACTCATGTACATGTCGGTGTCTGTATCTCTTTTTCCTGAGATCAGCTTAATCATTGCATGTGTCCACGGTGCTCCATTTTCAAAGTTTATAGATTTTAAAAGTTTACCCTTCTCCTGAAACTTCTCCCACTTCTTCCTCTCAGTTCCCATCATCTGTGTACACAGATGCTCTTCTGTCTTAAACATATGCAAAGTTCTGTCTGTTTTCTAATGACACATGATCGTCGGATGTTTGTGTCAACTTGACTTGGCTGGAGATGACCAAAGATTTGGTCAAATATTATGTTGGGTGTGTCTATGGGCAAATTTCTAAGAGAAGTCAATACATTAATAATCTTAACAGAGAAATGGAGGCCTTCATAGACATGGGTCGTTCAATCATCTGAGGTACTGTTTTCAGGCAAAAGTCTGGCCCTTCTGTGAGTAAAGGAGAGCTCCTTTTGCCTCACTGCTTTCCAGGGTACAATTGGCAACACTTTTTCTTCTCAACTATGAACTTGAACTTAAACATCATGTCTTCCTTGGCCTTGATCTGTCCATCTGTGTACTGGAGCCATATCACAGCTCTGCTGGGTCTTGAACTTGCCCCCTGTATATTTTGATGCTACTCAGTTTTTGTAATAGTGAGCCTAGTTCTTAAAATAAGTCTGGTGCATACCTACATTCAGATCTATACATATCTGTATTTTTAATCTACACCAATATCTCCATATTCAATTGTGTATATTTCTTTTGAGGCTCTTTACTATAATATGAATTTTCCAAGGTTTCTCCTTCAATTGATAATAATTTTTTTTATAAAAAGGTAATAGTTTTGTTTCATCATCAAGTTATATAAATGCCAGTGCAGTGATTGCATTTTCACCTAAAAGATGAATAGTTTTGGTAGTAACCTTTTTAAAATACCTTTATTACTTCATGTTTCCATAACCTGAAGTTCACCACACTACTTAAGACCAAAATTAGTCTTCTCTTCATGACATTCTTGCAATGGAGAGGCCTCCCTTGCTATAACAACAAGAAGCATGTACACAATTGTCAATGTGGACTATTCTGCAATATTCTCCTGGCTGGGAAACATGTTTTTTGTGTCTTAAATTGCTTTCTCCTATTATTTATTTTTTTGTTTGACAGATGAATGCCATATATTTCCTTAACATCATTTGAGTCTTTGCATATCAGAAAGTGCCTTTATTCCATCTGCATAATGACATATGTTGTCCAATTTCATATTTCTTGCCTGGAAATTATTTCTTTTCACACATTTGAAGGCATTGTTATATTTTCTTTTAGAAACAAACATATTCATTGCTTTCCAGAAATTAAGAGTATGATTAATGTCAGTTTGATTACAAATATTTTATAGACAGTTTTTTAATTTTTGTTTTCATCTTGACTCTGTCTAAAGTGATTTACTTAAATTTATTTTGTCCTGTTATCTCAATTATTAGAATACTTTCTCCAAGATTATATTTATTTTTGGAGCAGTGCTCCCAAGTGTTAGTTTATACGTTTATCTTTGAGGTGGCTACTCAGTTAATTTTTCATTTAAAAGGTTATATTTTCTGAAACATTTAGAAATTTCCTTTTATGATTATTTTCTATCTCCTGATTTCCCTGTTATTAACCTATAATTCATATGTTGAATGTTAAACCTCTTGCATCATCCATACATCATATACATTCTGCTTCTATTATTCATTTCCATAAGCTTTGGTGTGTTTTTTGAAAAATATATGTTAGAATTTAATGTGTGGTAATGTTTTCATTTCACTCTCAGTTATGTCTATACATACATATTAATTTCAAAAATGTCTTTTTTTGCTTTGAATTATTCTGTTTTAAGGAAGCCTATACTAACTTACTGAAAATATGTTTCTTTGCATCACTTTGTGGGTGTAAGTTTCTGACTGCACAAGTTTTTCTTGATCTATTTCTTTGGTATTTCTTTTCTGTTTTGGAATGAGAATCTTTGCTATTCTGTTACTTTCTCTCCCGAAATGCTTAATGACTCTTACTTTCTGTTTATGTTCAAAGATAAATGATCTGATTTTGAATTTGTAAAATGAAATTATTGATTAGAGTTTTATCCTAGCATGAAACTAACCAATGACTGGTTTTAATTTCAGACACATAGTTGTAGTTGTTACAGCTATAATGGCATGCTAACAGCAACTTGATTATTTTCAGACTATGTACAGAAGAACTTGTTTTTGAAAAACTAAATTATTTTTTATGTACAGGTTAGTTCTGCTTGTACTTTATATATTTTCATAGGGGAAAATCATTCTGTATATAAATTATCAGTTTCATTTTACTTCATTCAGTTTTACCTGGTGAGTTGTACTTTTCTTCTCTCCAGTAACTGCCATAGCTGTGTTTATTTTTTAGCACATCACTTTGCTGTGGCCCTCTCAGCACTGCCTCCTGGCTCTAGCTGCAGTGAGATTGTCTGACAGGTCATCAGTCCAGCATCCACTTCCCATGATCCGCTCTGACCTGCCTACTCTTCCCAACAGGATTATGGCTTGATAGTTTTTATCTCTATAGTATATAATACTGATAGCCTCAGGGCAGGGCTTAAAAAAAAGAATTATTATTAATCATCATCTTTTAGCAACTAACTGATAATCAATATTTCCCACTTGTCTCTGTCAAAGAATTTTCACTTTCTTTTGTTCAGCACATGGATATGTGCAATTTTTTTTTTTTTTTTTTTTTTTTTTTGGTGGTACTGGGGATCGAACTCAGGACCCTGCTCTTGCTAGGCAGGCACTTATTCCACTGAACTATATTCCCAGCCCCATATGTGCAGTTTTTAAACACTGCATTTAGATTTTTTGTCTCTCTTTTTAAAATGCAAAAAAGTTTTACATTCAAATATTACCTAATTTATTTGTCCTTATCTTTTATCAGATAAATAAGTTTTCTGGAATTTCAGTTCTGGAAAAGGAGAATTCTGAATGCGTCTTCAAAGTCTTTGCTATTCTGTTTTACCATGTTTCTTCTTCTGTTCCAAAATAAATATGGGCAAAAGAGAACATATAATAATCTGTCCTAATCAACACAGACCTTCTGACGACAAGAGCAGGTCACTTCTAGGGTTCAGGGTATAACTGAGTGGAAGAAATAAGCAGGAGGTTCATTGTGACAGCAGTTTCTTTGCACAACATTCAGAGGTAAGAATAAAGATCTCTATCCTGGATATTATTTGTGTAATAACCACATGTAAAGCTAGTACTACCAGTCTTAAATCCTTGATTATAAATGATATATAATGCTTGACTATATAGTTTATCAATTAGTGCAGCATTATTGCAACTTTTATATTTACACGGGAGATTTACTCGGAGAAACTGGCCGAAACGAGTATGAGAAATGTTTGTGTGAGTTCCTTGGTGTGAAATAGTTTTATTTCATACAAAACTGAGGAACTTTTGTTATGTTTTTCTTGGTGCTCATAAAATACTTAGGTTCCTTTTTCAGAGCAGCTTACTTGCAGTTCGTACTTACTTTGCTCTCAGAAACATGAGTGACCGTTATATTAGCTGAAATGTCATTAGGCTCTGCTTAAGATACTGTTCATAGACAAAAGAAGATCAGACATAAGAAAGAGCTCGAACTCTGAACAATGTTAAAATGAAAATTTGTCTCTTCCCAAAGTCTCTGAATGCCCAAGGATATTTGACATTTTATGCCACTCTACTCT
Organism: Dinomys branickii; assembly: GCA_004027595.1. Taxonomy (NCBI): domain Eukaryota; kingdom Metazoa; phylum Chordata; class Mammalia; order Rodentia; family Dinomyidae; genus Dinomys; species Dinomys branickii. Next base: position 83,919 of record PVLD010004051.1, read on the forward strand.
CCTGAGAGGATTCATTTGTTCTTCCTCCTTGATTGTGGCGATTGGAGCGACAGGAATGCCACTTCACCAGGTAAGGGATTCCCTTTAACATCCAAGTGCGAGGAGAGAACTCCCCTGACTAGGTAACAGGCCCACAACTATTTATCAACTGGAAATATTTCACTTTCTATTTAAGAAAGTAGAAATCCATTCATTAAAGGCCCACGCCTCCCCAGAGCTTTGCTAAGGAAGAACAAAGACTGCTTGCGACGCTGTGAAGCACCAAAGCCTGATGTGCTAGGATACCTTATACATTCTGTTAAAGAAAATATTATACTCTTCGGCCAGTGTTCTCTTTCATCTTTCTTTTGCCTTTTGAATATTGCAAGCATGATTGCCTGTGAGAGGTAACGTAACTCTCAGGTTGTTATACTTTCCTACTACACTTCATTTACATTATATGCTATTATTTGATCTGTCATAATATATTAAAAATAATTCTACAAAATGTACTGAGGTCGCTGGCTTGATGCCAGGATTTTAGAGGTAAAATATGAGAGAGGAAAGTTACAATAATTTCTTTCCTACATTTCCAAAGCTGTAAAACATTTTTCATAAGGATGGTGTTAGGTAACCCTATGTTGCTACAACTGAAATTTTTGATCAACTTGTCAGTGATCAAATTTATATTTTCAATGAAAGTGAATTTTGCATGTGATTTCAGGCAAAGTGATTATTTTTTAGAATATTAGATAAATGTATGCCATTTAGCTTTGATTTCAATACTAATAATAATCAATTATAATAACATTATTATAGATACCATCCATAAATTTACTCATACTTTTATTTCTCCATTTGATTATATTCATTGGCCTTTAGTGAACACCATGTATTATGTTACTATAAAGACATTTGATTTCAGACTAACCACTGATGTGGTACTCTGATTAATATGATAATTAATATTTTAACTAAATTTAATAACTCAAATTAAAAATACAATTTTCAAGAGCTACATGTATTACATCAATCTATTTGCACATGTAATTAATAACTAATAAAATAGGTCTTAACTCTAACATTAAATGAGTAAAGTTCTAATGTTACTTCTTGCTATTAGTGGATTATTATAGTCTTTTCTATTAACAGTTATTTCTTATTGTTTTAATTTACATATTTTTTAAAGTCAGTTTTTATTTGACAATAGAATGGATTTAATAAAATCAAAAGTTATTAGATCAAAGTAAGACTTCAAAGTGAAAACTAAATCTACATAGTAATCTTGCATCAGTTTGGTACATCTAAAACATGCATAAACTTTTGATTAATAAAAATTAGTACTCTAGGAAAAATATTTAACTCTAGTTAATATAATCCTAATCCTTACCATCAGTATATATCAGTGAAATTATAAGTCAAGAAACAGCCATGACTTATTTTCTCTACTGTTGACATCCTCCTAGTGGCATATTTCAAAAATAGCTTTTTCTCAGGAGAGAAAATGAAGGTCACTTCTAGGTTTTGGTTAATCATTTATAGAACATAAGTGAAGCAAATTGCAAACATCTGGCTATCTTTAACATTTGAGAATTTTGTTAGTGTTCCCTTCATCCCCAAGATTTATTTTATCAGAACAGAAAATTTAGGTCTTGTATTCCTGCACTTACTTCTTACTTATACTTAATACGGGACATGAATATCTGCATGTTTCAATTCAACTCTTTGGACATTCTTGATTTTACTAATTTAGTCAGTGAAATAATTTTAAGTACTATGTATTGAAGAATGAAAAGTTGTCTGAAATATTTATAACATTTTGAGTCAAGTGCATACCACTTATAAATTATTTGGATGATAACATCTTTTTACATATCCATTCAAGGAGAAATAATAATATTTCTCAAATCAATAGTCAATGTTTTGTTTTACAGTTTTCCCCGGTTGATTAAACAACAGAAAGTAAAAGACTTCCTGTGCAAGCTATTTAACATATATAGATATATTATATAATATATAAATATTTCAGGGACCGTAGAAAAAACTTCCATTATACTGGTAAATGGATCCAAATTCAATTTCTACCACACATATTATATTGTACTGTACCTAGCAAAGTAAATCAAGATTTGAGTAAAATGTCCTATAAAGAGAACTACACACTCCTTAATAAAACACCATAACATTTTTTTATTGTCAGAATATGATCATAATTGTTTAGTATCAGAAAATAGTTAAGGGTAGGTTTGAATATGGAATCATTCTTAATTTCTTAGTTTTTCCCTGCATGAGAGCTCTGGAACCTCATGAGCATTCTGAGAAGTGTCAAGGAACAGAAAATCAGGAATTCGAAAGAAAACTGGGGAAATCACTTGAATGATACTGAGACAACGAAAAAGAAAACAATATCCACAAAAAGAAGAAAGCAAGAGATACCAAAAGAATAGCTACAATTTAGAATACATAATATTCTTTTTCTATAAATGAAATAATTAATATGAACATTATACCCAAACCATATGAAAGAAAATAAATATGTACTTTCTTAAGATATCCTGCAACTTACAGAATACCCTTTCTTCAAAGCAATTTATCTAATTATTATGAAAGTAATTGAGTTCCATACTATCCAGGGAATCTTCTTCCTTTAAACCAGTTATTAATTAGTTTCCCTCAGGTGTATTTTTTTTTTCCCCCTAGACTTTCTCTAGGCTTTTAAATTGTTTCCTATCCAATCAGGAGCTTGACTAAAAGTACTTCTTTCCCCACCTTGGGTCTTCAGGTTGTGAAAGACACTGTCTTGTATCATTCCCCCCTCTCCTGTCTCCCTGGTTTAAAAAAGTAACAATCACTTATTCAACCACGGTAAATTCAAATATGTTGGAATTTAGAACATACTTGAAATATTCAAATTATTGCATTGTCATGAGCATAACATGACATTGTTTTCTTAACTGGCACTAGCTTTGTTGGTTCAATTTATAATACGTCCTAGAGGGAGAGATCTGTTTATATTGTGTCTTTCCTAAATCTTATTCTTTGTCATTGATTCATTTATCCCTTCTCCTGGTAATTTTATACTTTCTCTCTATTACTTGTGTATTGACTTCTGTGTTTTTCTAACATCAAAGATCAAATGTTTTATCTGCAGTGGTACAAGTAGAGACAAATGGACTATGATGATTTCTGTTTCCACCTGATCTAACTCAGAACAAATGATCATGCTCTATAACTGTTGAATGAGATTGATTTTAATATATATAAGGCAACTCTTATTTTTTGTTTGCTTCTTTTTTCCTATTGAGGAAGTAAACAACATAGAATTATCTGAAGTCCATGATGATGAGCAATAAATATTTTGGAGTTAGGATCTATAGCCTATAACTTGTAAACTAGTATTGTAAAATTGCTAAATTTCTTTGGATTTCAGACTCTTCATACGTTAAATGTGGACTATAATATTTAGGCCCATTTTTGTGACAATACCAAAAATAATTTTCCATCATAGTATTTATATTTGTCCTTTCCATGTTTGCCCATATATGCTCAATTTAGTGTTGTTTCCAGCACATTATTCATTAAAGAAAACAAATTGGGTTCAAAATGATGATAGAAATATCTATCAAGTTTTACATTTGGGCAATTTTCTAATTACTACATATATCTAAAGCTGCCCTCCAACTCGGAATACTCCTATCACTACAATATAGTATTACAGTCCTCAATTGAAGATAGAAAAACTAAACACAAACAGCCTAACTTTGTTCAAGGCACAAAAGTAGAAAAATGCTCAGTGAGATTCAAACCCAGGTGACTAAGCTCATGTGTTTTTAGTCTAGCACTTAAATTCAATCAGTTCACATGTAAATTGACAAGATTACCTGAAAAATAAGAAAAAATAAAAGAATCAGGTAAAGAAGAACTTTCTCAACTGTTTTTATCATCAGATGGGAAAAAAGCCCTGAATCTTAGGTCAGAGAGTTGAATTAGCAATGTATGCAAAACGATCATGAAATAATTTTGTGATAATAGTTTATTTAAGTAAAACCAGATATATATTATTGTGAGTGAATTATTAGGCATAGTTTTATTCAAACATAATCTGAGTTGCCCCTTAGTAATTGTATTACACATTAAACTAAAAACTATGATGTATTCCTTGCTCCAAAGGGACAGGAATTTTGGGTTAAATATCAAGAGTCATGGTAACAACATAGCCTTTCAAAATATTATTTCTTCATATAGCTGTAGTCCACTAAAATCACATATTTCTATAGAAATTTTAGCTATCTATGTGTTATATACAAATCTTATCATATTTGTATCTTGTATGTAAAACAAAATGCTTATAGTTAAAAATTATCCAGTAATATACTATACATCTTAATTATATGTTTGGAGTAATTTAATAATCAATTAGAAAAATTAAATAATATTTATAATAATCAAAGTATAATTTACTTTCATACTAATCAATGCTTCAGTGCAAATATTTTCTAATATTTTCTATTTACATACATTGTTGATATCACAATGTTACCTGAAATGAATGAATCCATTTCATTACAGCAATCATCAAGATGTCTCCTATCTCACCATAAATTAACAAGTACCCAGGTGGGAATGTGTATGTCTGAGAATACACACACACACACACACACACACACACACACACACACACACACTCACACACACACATATACACATATGGTGTGAGGGGAGCAGAAAAAAGGAGTAAGAGATTGTATTTTTTTGTAGTCACACAAGCACGTTTTTGCAAAATGAATAAGGGGCCAAGTAAAGATACGTCATGTGAAACAAAACTCTGAAGAACACACTCTGAAATTACAGTGTCTGCTTACTTTCGAGGGTGGTTTGAAGGTGACCGATTTTCTGTAGCATCTGTTACTGTGGGGATTGCTTTTGTGTGTTAAAACACAAAGATGTCTCACTAAAGGCTTTTATCTCCTTTCCTCATTCTATAGAACCTACCGAAATGGAATTTGAAAGTATAATATCACAAATAGAGGAAAAATAAACCCAAGAATTTAAACAGCTTGCTTTCTTTGTACTGAGTCAAATGGATTTTTCTTCAAATTTATGAACAATTCATCTTTTTCAGTCATATATGCTATAATAGTGTCACAAACATTATCTTATTTGCATGATAATTTACACATTGCACATTCAGTTTTGCCCAATAGTATGAAAATGAGCAATCTTAATGCTAAATTTCAATGTGTTAATGGAAAATCATACCAGTATTGCAGTAAGGTACATCTTGTTTCTAAATACAGTTCTGCTAGAGTTATTTCTAAATGTCTCATCACGAGCACACTAAGGAAGGGGCCATTTTCAGGGTTCATTTATTTCCTGCTAAGGCTAATACTGTTCCCAAGATCTCTCAGTTTAACTTTAAAACAAGTAAAAGAGACAGAGAGAGAGAGAGAGAGAGAGAGAGAGAGAGGGAAGGAGTGAGGGAGGGAGGAACTAGGAAGGAAGAAAGTGAAGGGAAGGAAAGGGGAGGGGAGGGAAGGGAAGGGAAGGGAAGGGAGAGAGGAAGGGAAGACGCTGCTGTTACAAATGCTATAACTTGAACTTTGACAGTTTGTAGCAAATATATAACATTGAATGTCTGACTATTGACATAAAATGATGTCAGGTTGTTACATTTTTAAAGGTGAGAGAGGTTGATTATGTTTTAAAATAAGAGACTCATGATTATGAAAACACATGCTTAACATGATATTAATGGAGGCCTCAAATGATGAATAAATCTTTTAAAATTTGGATGCTTTTCAAGAAATCTGAATATCTTTTTATTACTATTATCCTGAGGGTTCACTGAATCTGTACAATTGTGTGTTTATGGTTTTATAATGCATTTTCCTAAAACTGACAAAGGATTGCTATAGATTTTATGACTTGTTATTCCCAAGAATTAAAAATAGTTTGCTTACTGATCTCGTACTCTTTTATGCAATTATTTTTTTCTCTAATTATATATTTGTATATATCAGTGTATATTTCTCCAAGTATATAATTGGTGGCTGATTAGGGCAAGTCATAGACAAAATTTCTAAGACTAGCCAGGTCCAACTAATCCTCACTTTACAATCTTAAATCATAAAATATGATACCTTTAAAATAAGCAAGTATTTTTTTTAAAGGAAGTCAGAGAAATGCTGCAGCTGAGTTAAAAGCAAGCAGACCTGGATGTCGTGAGCTGCTCATCAGGAAGAGTGACCTACAAAGTTAAAAACACAAGCACAGAGCTTGTAGTAAAAGTAGGATCTCCATCCCAAAATATCAAGGAAAGGACTTCTGCCATGAACCTGAATGAACTTGGATCTGCTTCACTCTTAAGAGCCCGAAGAGCAGAACTCTGCCCAACTGAAGGCATAGTTTTAATCTGTGCAGAGAATCCAGGCCTACTGTCCTGGACTTCTGCGTGCAAAACCGAGACTTGGTAAGTGGATGCTGTTTCGGAACAACAGGTCTGTGGGAATTTGCAACATAGTGATAGAATTCGTACACATGAGAGTAACTACAGAAATTTGATATTAATGTTCCTGCCTTTAACAAGGTGACTTAAGTCTTTTAAGATACCATTTCAGTAGTTTTTATTATGTGACACACTCTTGTGATACTTTCCTTAATTTGTGTGCTTGCTGACTTTTCGCTGTCAACTTGCCTTCAGCCCTGCAGAAGTCTGATCAAATGGTATCAGATTTCTAGTCTCCATGAACCCAATGTTATTGATAATGGTGCTTTTCTCCTTTTCATTGCCATATGTGCAAGAACCCCAGATGTGGCAGTGATGGTGCCACTTTCCTAGTCAAAGACATAGTTGCTTAACGAGAAGAAGGTTCACCTCAGCCTCCTGTCTCTCTGGACAGTAAAACAGAAACTGCCCTCATTCCAGTCGTTCTTTCCTTTTCAACAGTTTCTTTCCATTTCACAGTATGTACTATTCCTTTCAGAATTTATTTACTCTTTCAGGTTCTTACACTAGTGAGACAATACAGTATTTACACATGTGGGTCTGATTTACTTCACTAATGCGTAAGGTCTCTAGTAGCATCCATTTACTAGGGAAAAGTAAAATGAAAGAAAGAAGGGAGAAAGACGTGTGTGTGCATACGCAAGATAGCTAAGATAATTGTACTTCCAATTCCTGCTGCTTTAGAGAAAGGAACAGTTGATTTTTAATTGCTTGATTAATCTTACATGCCTATGTTTGTTTACCTGATTAACCAATTTGAAGATAACAACATGTAATACAACAACCATTGTTAGTTTCCTATCAACTTGTCTGAAATTCTGTATTGCTTCTATTGTTTTGGTGTTGTTTTGTTTATGTCTGTTTGTTTGTTAATATGTTTTGGTTCTGTTATCTTTAAAAATATAAAACACAAACTGCTAAAATCAGAGAAAGAGGAATTTAGAGACCACTGGAGACAGGAATGGAGAGAGGAAAAAAATCTGATGCACTCACATCAATTCCTGAATATAGGTTTGATTTGCCCACGTAAAATACACTCACGTGTCCACTACATTGAATTCATTTTTTTTCATTTTCATTCATTTTTTTAATAACATGAACCAAACAAAATAAAATAAATCAAAATATAACTTGGCTAAATCCCTCCAAACCACATTTGTCCACTTTCTTATTCCAAGAAACCATCATTTATTCAAAACTAATTCTTTGTAGACCCCACATATTTGGGGACAAGTCCGTGAGTAAGTTCCCGAGGAGCAGCATGGGTGGGAAATTTTTTGTTCTACATTAAGATCTGGAAACAAGCACCACACAGTTCACCATTGCTACCTCATCCTTATGACACTTTGAAACAATTCTGGTTTCTGTGTAGCTCAAAGTGAAATATCTGTGAATCATCACGGCTGATGGAGGGAGTCATGGACCATGAATCTAGAATGCAGTGAAGTCAATATTGAGCAAAGAGCTTTGATCAGGAAAATTGTTTCACGAAGGCAAATGAAATGTGTTAGCTACTCAGTACTGGTACTTTGTGCAGTAGGTCTTGGCCTCTGCTATTCAAATAATGATGATTAATTAAACTTTAATCAAATGTGTAGATTCATTAGTTTTACTGTGGCCCTACAAGCATTCTCTAAACTAGCCCTTCTAAGGTTACTTTTTTTAAAATGTGAAATTTTGAAAAGGAAGGCTTAGCCGCTTGCTCATTATGCAAAATGTATGTTTAATGAAGAAGGGGTCAGGTTTGTAATATTTCTTCATCCCTGTTTCTCAGTTCAGAATCAATGACACATGGATCCCCAAGTAGGACACTTTAATATCTTCTGCTTGATCTTCTATGATAGCAAACCAGCTGCTGTCCAAATCAATATTCCCTTATACTGTTCTGTGAGGAAAATAGATTTCACTAAACATCATTTTTCTTTGTTCCAAGTTTTGATTTTGCTCATGTAAAAAGTGCAAGGCTGTGTTTTAGTTTAAAACAGGCCTCATTCGCTGTCTTATAAACTGTGGTGAATAGTTTTTTTCCAAAACCTATATAGGCTTGTATATATGACAAAAAGCTACCTAATTCATAACCTTAAGCTGTCTCTGAATTCTTGAGGTGTTGTTTGTTGATTCAGAGTTTACACTGGTTGTTAATGAAGCTTGAAATGTATTTGGCTGTCCATGAACATGAGAATAATAAGGTATGTGAAGTCCCAGTTCAAACAAATATTAATTCATGTACAAATTTGCAAAACAACCTTCTAAGTTGATGTTTCCAATGTTTTCTTTTTGCTTTAGAAGTTTTCAACTATGATTCTTGTGTTTGCCATTTGAGATCCATTCCTAGACTGGACAGACTGGCTGTGATGGCTGTGCCTCAGCATATTGATTAAGCAGAACTACCATAGCAAATTATGCTTGTTATCTAAGAAGTGACAGTGCCACAAAACCATTAGAAGGAGATACAGACTTTGAAAGAGAAGAATGGTCTCACTGCTTTGCATGTACTGGAATAAAATCAGGCCATTGAAGCTAGAGGGGTCCTGGGAGAGCATTGTTTCAATTACTTCATTTCACAAATGAGGAAATTGAGAATCAAAAAGCTAAGTGATTTTCCCAATATCATAGAGCTAGTTAATTACAGAAATCAGAATAGAAACTGGGTTATCCAAATCTCAGCCCAGGGTTCTTTCCATTATGCCAAATTAAATTACTTGTCACTTTTTATGCTGGATGGCTCATGAAAAGAGCTTCGCGATGCTCAGTCTATCAAAGTATTATGTTGCTGCAAAGGTAAAACGTCTCAGAGAAGAAACAAGTTTAATTTTCCGATGGCTTCTGATAAAATAATTATATTAAATGAATTTCATGATGATTTCATATATAAATGCGCCACTGCCTTTCTATGAGAAAATAATCAGTACCACCAAAAGGCACCAAGGACTAAGAATTGATCGATACTAGGAACACAAAAGACATCAATTTCAAGCTTCATTAGCAACACAGGAAGTATAGCGTGGGATAAAATGAGTAGATATGAGATTTAATATCAAAATTGGGTGTATGTAAACAGAATAATGTAAATCAAAAGATGTGGAGTTGTTCGTTTGTTAATATTGTAATAATATTTTCTGCTTGGATAACTTATCTAAATGTATAAGTAAATGTATAAAATTTGTTTTCTTTTCATTTATTAACAAATATTTTTTCTTTGGTCATGAGTATATGAAAACTGGAGTTTGGGTATTAAAATACACATCCAATTGTGTGTGGCTGGCAGGTTCAAAGGCTGGGAGGAAATCTGTTTTCTTGACCCCACTGAAATAATGCAGTTCTTTTTCTTTGTTTTATTTATTGTAATTTATTTTGAAAGTTTTTCAACAAAAAGAATGAAACTGTTTCCTCAACATTTATCCCCATTTAAAAGGCCCAAAATTCATAGATATGAGGAGGCAGTAAACGGTGAATATTTTCTGCACTTCATATCTTTTATTATATGTTATATATTGTAGGGCATAAAATTTTATGAAATTATAGTTACATGCTTGAAATGGATCTTAAATCTCTTCATTTTCTATGTCACAAGTTTAGAACTGTAAACCTGAAAAATTAAAGCTGCAGTGTAATTTATCTTACCCACAAATAGTCTATTATATGTTTTACAGTTTTGAGGTAAACAATGAGTCAAGACCTTAAGATGATATTTCTCCATGTAAAACTATGATAAATAGTTTAAGAACCATGAATATAATCAAAATTATATCATGTGGATACAGAAAGAAGACTCTCCACCCCCTAATCTTTCTCAGTTTCATTTGACATATATGAAAGCATCAAATAATGTGTATTTTTAAATACTTTTTTCTGTTTCCACTGCAAATAGGTGAATCAAACATATCTGCAGTTTCCAAGGTAGTAGACAATTATTTGTAAAATAATATATCTAATTACTGAGGACTGCTTGTAAGATCTACAATGACGTTACACTTCGCAACACTGCTTTGAATTTTGGCATAGGAGTTGTGACATGATGCTAAGTGATTTGAGGTATATGGGTGTCTTTTTCTTTTTCTAGGAAACACTGTACAGATGTAAGTTTTAGCAATAGGCGCTGTTTTGAGCTCTCTCAATGAGGTAGACGAAGATGACAACACCAGAAGAAAATCTGTGTGAACATATGAATGCGAGGCAGACAAAAAGAAACTTTAGTATTTGAGATACAGATGGTCTTTCAGTCTTACTTTGCCCCAACTCTCCTACGTATCTGTTAAATTTTCCGTACCCTGACCCTGTGTTATTTCATTATTATAAGAATTATTTACACACAGAGAAAAAGAAAGAAAATAGTGATAATCACATTTAGTCACATAAAATAACCACAGAAAATAAAAAGAAGAGGGGAACAGAACTAGAATACTCATTTTTTAAATATGGGAAAAAGTTAACTTTCTAGAATTTAAAAAATTCATACACTAGTACCCCAGTGATAGTTTAATTTTTGGCCACCCCCCATAAATCACATGTGGCTTTTACTATTTCTCTTAATGTAATTCTGTTTTATACTTTATTTGCCCAGGTGACTTGAAGTAACAAGGATGATAGAAATTGTTTTTTGCTTGGCTTATGACCTAATGCTTCTGTATTATCATATCATTTCAAATCAAAATTTAACAGACAATTGTTTTTTCAAAATATTTTTTAAAAATCAAATTATTTTCTTGGGTTTAGGTAAAATTTCATTGATATTAAATCTTTATATAATATTTCCAGAATCATAGTAAATAATTTCTAAGGTAGAAGACAGCATAAACTTTTAGGGACAGTCTATTCTCTTCTGTCATTGACTGAATAAATGATGGGCTCCTGAGGATCTATCCCTCTCCAGCTATGCTCCTCAAGGTCGTATGCTCCACTGTTTCTTACCTGTTTCCTTCTCACAGGAAACTGAATAATTTCATGAAAATAATCATAGATAAGGAAGGAAGAATTGTATATTCACTATTGACTCACATTTATTTTAAAACATTGAAGGTGGGAAATTAACGCTTCCTCCAGCTAAAGCTTCCATCCATAGAGCTTTGCTTTTTTTCTTTACAAATTAATCTTTACTTGGTGCATTTTCTTAGCTGAGGTTCACAAATGTTTCTTCAGATGTAAAAGATGGTAGCTATGTTCCACTGTGAGAAATTATGGATCACTAATCTTTGGGTGTTTTTGTTACGTACATTTTATCATCATCTTAGAAATGAACCCACAATATTTAAAAGGCAAACACGAAGCTTTTTCTTCTAACATTCCCATTGTGTCTACTTTGACCTGATTCAATACAAGCATCTAAGAGTGAATCAAAATTGACGTTCTGAACTCAGAATACAGACCCATTGAACAATCCCTTCAGATTAAAGCCTCTGTCAGACAATACTTCTCTATTTCCACAAGAAATGTGGTTTTATTCTGACTACAACGGAACCAGCCTGAACCATATATTCCCAGAACAAGTCTCTGAAAGCACCATAGCCCTGAAATGTCTTCCATCATGTCTGTGGTAAATCTCAGTGGAGGTGAACAGTACCAGTTAAAGGCATATCTTTGGAAATTTTATTGTATCCTACAGGTGCTCACCTGCCTTGGAATTTTCCAGTCATAAATATAGAGCAGTTAATTGATCAAGGATTTTCTCAGAGAGGTAAATTCAGCAAAAATTTAAGGCATGTTTATGTTGACTCGATATTTCTGTGTAGATGCAGTGTAAAATGTCACTTAATTCACAGGCAGAACAAAACTACTTGTTTGGTACTGCGATCTTAACTATGATCACTGGGAGGCTTAAATAAGATAGACCAAGGAGTTTTGCATAATGCAAATAGCAAGCACTATTAAGATTTAACTTTTATTTCCTTGTAACTACTTGTGCCTATTTTCATTTCTACGCGGCTGCTGGAGCCAATTTGTTCTTCTGTTGCTACTGTTGAGACTCTGTCATGGCTACATTCCTTCCTCCTCTTATTCATTATGCTTAATGTTCTCTGTTTTCTTCCCATATTTGATGGCCTGAGGCAACATCTATGTGTGCTATATAAACATAGTAAGATTATGAGACTACAATCAAGTCTACCTGAACAGCTTGCAATATGTGAAAGGTGAAATACAGCAGGAAGTCTGTGCACAACTCAGGGGACAGGGAAATCAGACTCAACTGGACACTACCTGATTAACCTAGACGGGAAGGTAAAAGGATGGACTAAGCGCTTGGTCCTTGCTGTAGGAACCCCAAATCATTACATAACCACGACTACTTCCCGGCTCAAAATGCAACTATTGTTGCTAATTCAGGTGAATTACTATATGATATTTTACTGAATGGAAAAGTTGCAGCAAGCAGTAGAACCTTCACATTTCCCCATGCAGAGGAATGAAAAATAATTGCATTCAAACTACAAGTGATGAACATATACATCATATGCCACATACATCAACAGTCAGTGTGAAATTTATTTTACAATATTCTTCAGCTATTTACACTCTGTTTTATATTTATAAAATCTAAAACAAAGTGTACCATGGCACTTAAAATCAGATATTTTAAAATTACAATGTGTTACATTATGAGAAGAGATCAATAATTAAGAAAATTTCATGGGGATTCTATGTTCCTGAATATTTTTACTGAGTCTTTACAAATATTATTTATTATATGAATTTGGAGAAAAATAGGAATCATCGATATCTTGCCTTTTTACTCTGCAAATTAACACTGACTATATAAAATTTCCTGTTTTATAGTTAGAAAATAACTGTCATAGGGTGTTAAATAATCTTCCTCAGTCCTACACAAATAGAAGATGGGGAATAAAAATCAGCATCACTCCTCTTTAAATCTCCCATCACTGCTTGCCGCTTTTACTGAATGATTTCTTCAGATTACAGAATCATACAATTCAGGGTGGCAAGCTAACTATATTCCACTGAAACAAGTGAACTCCCGTTTTTAAACAATGTCTTTGACAATAGTCCATCCTTTTACTTTACAGTTACAACTTGGTAATGACCATGCGGTTACCTCTAGTGGCAGATCCAATATCAATTTCTATTCTCATTCCTAGATTTCTTCCATATCAATGGTATATGTTATGAATGGGCTGTTTCCGAAGCTGTATCTTGTACAAAAGTGCTTACATCCCTAGAACAGAGCCAGGGTAGACATGTAACTGCATTTCACCTAATGCTGTACATAAGGTAGAATTCCTTTTAGTCTTTTTCAGAAAACTTTTTAAGAATGGACAGGTTCCGGGTGTGGTGGTGCACATCTGTAATCCCAGCACTCCGGAGTCTGAGGCAGGAGGATAGTTGGGAGTTCAAGCCCAGCCTGAGCTACAAAGTGAGTTCAAGTTCAGCCTGAACTGCACAGTGAGACTCTGGCTCACAAAAAAAAAAAAAAAAAAAAAAAAAAACTGGACAGAGTAATCTGATAAGATTTTTGCTGCTTGTCTTTTATTTTTGTCAGGTTTTGTTTCACATTTCTTGATGGAGCAATGAATAAAGATGGAGAAGCTGGTTTGTGAACATAGAAAAGAAAGCTACATGCTTAAAACACTGGATTAGAAAGTTAAAAATCCTCACAATGTTATCAAGGAGTTGACGTATCTTAGGGCTTTTGTTTATAAAAGAAACTTGCATCTCTCTTTAAGATGTTATTACTGAAATTCTCTTCCATGCTGGTAAATTCAATTCTGAATTGTACAATATGTAAATATTTTTCTTCAAGGGGCAGTATTTATACATTTGTAGATTATTTACAAGTTTTTAATAAGAATTATAACTATGTAAAACATTCAAAACAGAGAACCTGAAACTCAGTTTGCTGTACAGAGTTGATAAATATATCATAAATAAAACCTAAATATCTTTGAGTTGATGCATTTGTACTTTTCCCTCATGTCAAATGGCTTATAAAGAAACATTATCATTAACTGTGTATTAAACAATCAAGTGACAATTTCATAAAGCGTTTTTAAACACAAGAATATTTAAAGGAAAATTGTCTGTATTGAAATGCACAACTATTTTGTGCTAAAAACCAGCTAAATTTTCTATATAGTAATTTGCATAAAATTGTTGTGAAATGTACTTCAATAATAGTGTTTTGTTATTGAATTACATATGTATATATATATTTTGCTAATTTACTTTTTGTACTGGGAATTGAACTCAATGGCCTCGCACTTGCCTGGTAAGCTCTGTGCCACTGAGCTGTATCCTCAACCCTTTAATTATATTTTCTAACAAAATATGAATTTATTTTATTATAATCATTATTTCATTGGGCTTCTTTTCCTAATCTCCTTTACAATGCAATCAAAACTGAGTGAAACTAATTACAAATTATCCAGCTTAAAATTGTTGAATCACCTGTAAACAATGCATTTTCACAAATTGTCATTTTTTACAAAAGTACAAAGAGAGATTTTTAAGAATGCATGTGTGTTTCTTTGGAAATATTGTATAAAATGTGTCCATAATTCTCAAATATATATTACACCTCTAGGTTTAGTTATCTAAAACCTAACAAGTTCATCCAATCATAGGTTTATTATAGGAAACAAACCATGACAGAAGGTCAGAATGGAGGTGATTCCTGGAAATGAAGTTTTAGAGGTTCAGTTATATTGATAGTGAAAATTCTGAGTAGTATTAGAAATAATAACTCCATTAAACAATAGCAATCTCTCACTGGTTTAGAAAATGGGAAGTATATATATATATATATATATATATATATATAATGAAAACTACATTATCACAACATGGAATATAGGTCAAGAAGCTCACTGCATTATGAGTTTCTTAAAGGCAGTATTTTCCTTAAGTCCCATACTAATTTCTGGAACACAGTCTATACATAAGTTTTAATTTTACTCTTTTGTTTTATGAATGAATGACTGTTCCATAGGCAAAAACTGAAAAGATATATGCTTACTCTGTAACAAATTTCAGATATATGATATGAAGAACTTTCTCTTTGAATTTAACAGCTCATGCTATGTCGAGATATTTTTAGAATTACCTTCTATTGTCTCTTCTCTGTCCCAGTGCATGGAAGCTGTTATTTAGCCATACAAATGGGAGCGATTTGAACAAAAATAAGAAGACACCATGACGCTTTAAGAAAGACTTACTATATGGATCAAGACTCAAGATATCTCCCAAAATAATTGTCATGTTCAGCCTGCTTTCACTTCAGTCACTCCTGATATTACTAACTGATCTAGTTGTTTCACAAAGAACAAGTAACTTTTAATATAATGTGTAACACTTATTTTTTACATGAAGTTCCGTGTTTTTGTTTTTATCAGTATGCTAGACCTAGTTTTCCTTAGAATAAGGGATATCGTTTCTTTTATTTCTGGAATGAACCTCATCAACTGGAAGAGTGTATTGTTTCCTGGGATTATTTAATTATTTATTTTGAATTGATGAATGCATGTATAGTCACTGCTTCAAGTTACTTCCTTGAGTTATTTTATATTGTAGATATATTCTCTGCCATGGTTATCGCAAAGGCATGGGACTTACTTTCAATTTCCAGTGTACCCTTTTATGTTAGTAGCTTCACTGGTGACCTGTGTACTCAGTCAGGCTTAATGCAATGGAAAGATTTAAGTCCTCTCGCTTTGATGCTGAGATATCTTTCTGTGGCTTCTGAGATACTGCACGACATGAATTTTGTTTCATCCTTATGGACCTCTTGTCTGTCTCCTGTTCAGTCGATATTCTTTCCCTGTCTTACAGGTTTTCTCTTTGTGTTCTTCAGCCAGCTTGCTTTCCTGGTTTAGGCTTAGGGTTAGAGAATTTCCCTCTGGATCCACTGTCACCAAGACCACAGTCCCCCATGATTTTCCCTGCTAATGACCAGGAAGCCTGAAGTATTAGTAGCAACCCACTCTGAAGGATCCTCTCAACCTGCCTGACCAATAAAACCATTGTGGCATAGGTGGGTCTTCAGTAGTCATCAGACATGCAGCACAAACTAGCATCTCTCTCCTAATCTCCTTGAAGCTTTCCTCCTGCCCTTTCTCAGACATTGTCCACCTTAAAATCTCTAGCAGATGTAATTACAATTTGGGGATTACAACCGACACAAGTAGCAGACAGTTCTTGAGCAAGCAGAACACTTTTCTAGGGCAACTTTCTGTTGATTCTGCCCCTCAAGTATTTATCATACACTTACATCAACTCAGGAGCTATACAGTAACAAATAAGTACTTTAATCATAAAAATATTTTACCTGTATGGTTAAATGTTTTTTGAGGATAGGTATAGTTTTATGTCTTATCAGAAATGAGCTTCAAAACTGTCAGGTACTAAGCCAATTAATTAGGTAGGCTCAGGAGCTAAGAACATAAAATGTATGAGAAAAGCTAATATTCTATGTGGGTTTACCTTATTTTTAATATTCATTTTTTACAATTGTCAAACTATTGCTTTTTTATAATATCATGGATATATCACCAAAGTTGAATGTCTTTCTGAATTGTGAGGTTGGATAAATTTGACTATCTCTTGCATGACTATATCTTAATGTAATGGAATCACTTAATGGTTTGGAACATTATCTCTTACTTTCCTTTTCTCTGTGCCAGTTTACAGAAAAAAAGATATATTTTCTCTTTCTCTTTTGATTGTAAGAAGCCTGGATATTCATGGTTATTAACTCTATCCACTTAACCACCTATGCTGACTCATCTCAGGTTTCACCAGGGTTGACTTACCAAGGCCTTTATTCTGGGTGGGGGCCCAGGTTCATTAAAATCATGAATGCTCTGTGCTTCATGCAACTCGATTGCTTTTGTTTCCAGAACGAATTATATCTTAGCAATCTTTTGCCCCTTGTTGCTCCTTGATAACTTTTTCAACAGTGTATGCAAACTGCAAGTCCACCAGTACTCCCTCTCCCTGCTTTACCCATTCAAGGGTAAGAATACAAAATTGCCAAGGCTCCTCCCCCCATCACAAACTCATTATTCTCAATTAAGACCAATAACAAAATTTCTCTTGGCCCGATTCAGCAGTATTAGTCATTATTTAATTCGACTCCTTCTTGATGTGCTGTTTTAAGTTACCTGCTGGTCATTTTAGACATGTGTTGTCCCATACACCAGATAGAATATTTTCATCTCCACAGAGTCTCACATGTTCCTGCAAGGGAGTGTTTCCCCTTTAAAACCTTTGTGAAAGAGTACAGCAAATAAACAAGTAGGAGAAAAGGAGTAATATTCTGTGAATAGTTCTTTCTCCATGCAAGGCACACACAATTCTTTACATCTCACTCATGTTAAGCCTTCTTCTGCTTACTAAATGAAGAAAATTAGGGTTGAAATAAAACTATATCTTGTGTATGTATTGTGTATTTTAAAGTACTACTATGGCTTGTGATCATATATTTTATCTAAATACAATGAAATTTCAATCATGCAATACAGAATATTACATTAAGTATTAATTGCATTAAAACACACATACATATTTATGTATACATGTTATAAATATTCATTATATTTTTGTAAGGTTTTTAAATTATTAACAATCACTTAAAATACTGAGAAATATCAGAAATGTCTGCTACTGGAATTTGTGATTAGCTAGATAGTTTAACCTCCAGTTTTTAAAATGCAGTGATATGCAAATTACCTGTTGTCTAGCTTTATTGTAAAGTAAACGTCAAAATGGTAAACATGAAATAATTAATACTTAATTCTTTTGTGATTAATTAATTGAAAGGTAATTAAACTTTAAAAAAACTCTTCCAGTGAAGAGAATAAGTTATTCATGACATGAATGTGAAAGAGGAAGAAATAATATTTATTAAGTCCAATTCAGTTATCTCAGCAAATAAAAAGTACATCATTGTCTGATACTATAAAATGTTATGTTTCCTCTGTTTTTATGCATCAAGCTGGGGATGTAGCTCAGTGGAACAAGCACCTGCCTGCAAGTGCAAGTTCCTGGGTTTGATTCCCAGTACCAAAAAAAAAAAAAAAAAAAAGGCAAATTATCTGTCTTTTAGTTTGTATCAAAGTATGTGCCAGCTTTTACCCTGATGCTATATGGATATGCTAAAATGACTATGTTATGTTGTACAGTAAATTGTAATATGCTTTAGTAGATTAAATATGTGAAAGTTTTCTTTTCCTTTTAAGATAACATTTTTCACTTGGTTTCATGAAATAATATTCTAATATAGGTAGTTTGGAACATAAGGAACTTTAATTTTATTTAAGCTTCTGGTAGTGTAACTTCTAGCAAATAATTTTACCTTCTCAAACCACTTCACCTTATAGATGAAAATGACAATATTTACTTCCTTTCATATGATTTCCTGTGAGATCAGAAGGGATTAATGGATTTGAAAGTATAATTTGAACTTGCATTTAAGTGATTTCAAAACTTACTGAATGCAACATGATCCTATCTGAAAATAACAAATTTCACCTCTGAAAGCAAATGCACTGTTTCCATTATTTGATAGAGATGTTCAGAAATGCTCTTCCATTTTTCCAAGCTACACAGGTCAAATGAACTGACCAAATAATGTAACTATCTCAAAGCACAAAGTGAAGACTCTAAAGGCCTATTATATTAGGAATTCAAATAAAGAATAGCATGACTGCTTCTTCTTAAACTAAAATCTATAGAGAAAGATAAAAAGAAGTGAAAAAGAAAACATGGGATATAAATCCTCATAAACATCTATATATGGTTCATGAATACTAAGTGCAAGAATATTATGTTAAGCATTGTTAGTATTATGTCTGATTGTTTGGCTAGGATATAGATACCAAAGAAGAAAGCAGGTTATGTTCCTATTAAACCTTCTTTTTAAAAAAACATTCTTTTTTCTTTGTAATTACATTTTATTGAGATATGATTCATGCACTATTAAAGTATAATTCAATTTTTAGTATATTAATGTGATTATAAATCATAATCTCTAGTTCTAGAAAAGTTTTATTAAACCCAAAAGAAACAACCTATCCATAAAATTTTGTTTTATTTTTTCCATACACTCTAAACAATTACTCAATATGTTTACTTTTCTGCAAAACGGGTCTAAACATGGTACTTCATCACACACTGAGTGCTGTTCAGAAATCAGTGCCTGGAATACAAAATTTCTCACTGCCTGTTGGTTCACCGTTCCTCTTGTTTCAATTCAGTGTGGGGAACACTGCAGTAAAACCGTAAGGGGAATGATGTGGAGGCATAAATGATGAGTCCTACCCAAGGCAGTGCAGGAAGCCTGGATCTCGGCAAGGCTCTGGCTCTAAGAAAGAGTAAGAGTCAGGGCTTAGGAATATTCAAGGAAATCCAGCACCCTGTCTCCCGCGTGGCCTCACCCGAGCCAGTGTGCTATCCAGTGGAAGTGGGACACTTGTCCCTCAATGCACAGTCTCTGAAGTGACTGGGCCTAGCCTCTGCTCAGAGCCTCTGAACTCCACTGGGAGGGGAGCTGCTACATCCAGGGAAAAGGTCAACTGTATGATGAAAAGATGGAAATTCTTAGAAGTAGATATTCTTAAGTAAAGCAGTGCACGCAAAGTCATTGTTCAACAATTGTCTAAAAAAATCTCCATGTGTATCTGATTAAGTTTAATCTGAACTTAATCAAGTTAAGATCAAGATGCGTTTCACAAATATCACTTTTCCTCTTAATTTAATATTCTTCTTTTTCCAACAGTGGTTTCCAGAAAGAAGCACGATGTAAGAAAATGGAAAGGAGTATTGAAAGACAACTGGCTTACAGCAGTGAGCGAAGAGAGTAAGATAGATGGGCTCTCCTATCTCTTTGGAATAAACCGCACAACAAACTATTCATAAAGCCAGATAAAATGAAATTTTTCTGAGTCAGTGGTCACTTGTCTATATGGATCTTCAATATATATTTATATATATATATATATATATATATATATGTGTGTGTGTGTGTGTTTTCACACATAAAATATATGTTATGTTCAAAGACTCTAGAATATGTATAAGATGCATGCATGTAGGTTGTGTATATGTTGCTATTCTGTATACTAGATAATGAATATACTCTCTTCTGGAGGGTGTAGGTTAGAAACTGACTCATTTGAAGTAGGGCAGAGCTCAGTTCTGCCAGATATGGGCAAAGTGAAGGGAAAGCACACGAGCATGTGGGAGAGTCATCCTACAGTGGAAACTGAAGCATGAGTATAAAAGAATTCACTGTGTGAGAAAAGTTAAGTCCTTCATAATATCGCTGTTTGACCCCCACCTTCAAGTTATGCGTCCCAGCTGCAACCGCTTAAAAATATGGTGATCATGTTTTGAACTTTTCCAGGTCCTCCATGCAGTTCCAAACTACACACACAAACATGCTTGATATTAATGAATTTAAGCTGGAAAAATATACAAAAGAATAAGGCCTGCATCCTAAAACATATATTAATCTTTCGGTTTTTTAAAAGTTAGAAGAAAATGTTGCATTTTTCTGATAAGCTTAGAGAATATACTTCAGTGAATGTCTCTCCTACAACTAATAGGCCACTTTTCTTTAAAATATATTTTTTACAGAATGTTTCAAATCATAAGTAGGTTTACATAAGACCTGATTTATATACCTCTGATAAAAATGGTATAAATCTAACTTAATTCAAGAATGTTATGATAGCTTTTCCTGTAAATCCAAAAAAAACACAATTAAAGAAATTTTCCTAACTACTTAAAACAGGAGAATAAAATGAAGGAATGCTTGCTCCAATGGAAATGTGCATTAATCTGTTTAACTTGATTTTTTTTAAATTAGGAGTTGTCTTTCACTATCTTTTCAGTTCTATATCACTGCAAAGAGAAAGGGAAAGTTTCTGATATACTTTGTTTTTCCTGTTAAAAAATGTTTATTCAGTAAAAATTCAGTACATATTTCTATGATTGTATACTGTTGCTCCGAAAGTAATACTTCTAAACTTCAGGATACAATAGCTCATCACAAAATAGAGATATTCATATTGTACCCATTACTTTTAAAACTGGTGAGAAGTCATAACATGAGAGAAATGTGATTCAATAACATAAATGAACATTTATGTTTTCATTCACGTCTGAAACTGAACACAAATTCTCCAAAAATCATTTC
Source organism: Dinomys branickii (assembly GCA_004027595.1). Lineage (NCBI taxonomy): Eukaryota > Metazoa > Chordata > Mammalia > Rodentia > Dinomyidae > Dinomys > Dinomys branickii. The sequence continues at coordinate 105,548 of PVLD010004051.1, forward strand.
CATTAATAAAATCTGTCAGAATGGACTGAACAGATGCAGCATTTAGAGAAATGCTGCCATTATCAGTAAGGCAGACACAATACAAGGCCTATGTTCATCACGTCCTTTACTATATCACCCATGCACGTTAGCACTACAAATAACTTGTAGCTACTAAAGTACATAATTAGGATATAATATTCAAGGATTTTGAGATTCCCAGCATATTTTACATACATTCTTAAATGTGCTTTTTATAGTGAAGTATTATGACAACTATTAACATCAGAAATTTTAGAAGCAAATATTTGGTATCTATTCATCAGGCTTACAATATCATACTGAATGTTCATGGACAGTTTCCACAAAGGAAAACTGACAAACGAATGGGAAGCATGGTGTATATCTTCTTATAACATTGCATGCCCATAATTAATAATTATTTCTAAAATGCAGCGAACAGAGAAATCTGCGTAATATCTCCCTAGTTGAGAGAATCCTATTTTTATCACATTATGTAGGGCAGTGTCACGGTAACTTAATATTCTCTTTAGAATTAAAGTAAATTGCTACTAGGTCATGGCCCATATTGATAATATCGTAAATTAGTTTAATTATTAAATATTCTACTTTAGATTAAATATTAATGACATTGTTTTGAATTTGTGGTTCATTGACACTTTTTGATCACTGGCTACATAAGAAAATGGAGAACACCGGCACTGTATTGCATGATCTCTCTATTTTAACTAATGAGAATTCACAATTCAAAGCACAAAAGCAGAAAGAAAATAATTCTTATTACATAGGAATCCTCACTGAGTGGTGGTAGGTGCATGTGAGATGCATGTAAGCTTCTGACAATCATATATTTTGCCTTTTTCTGCTAGTTTTATACTCTCATGTATATAAAAGTGTGAAATCAAAGCTACTTAGAAATCTAGGGCAGAAGGATCACTTTAGCCCTGGAGTTCTAGCCATTGTAGGAAACCTAGTAAATGCAATGTCAAAAGCATATATAAAATAAATTATACATTATACAGTATACATTTCAGACTATATAATATATAATAAATTGTATACATATTTCCACTATACAATATTTAATAAAATATATAATACATAAGAATACATAATATTCCCTATTAGGAATATATAATATTTCCTAATTAATCTTCCCTCAAAAAATATCTCATTCAGTGATACTTGGATTTGTTCACTTTCATGTCGGTAACTTTTACTCTTCCTTAAAATAAAGCTTTGCACCATAGACAACGGCAGTGCCTGACATGGATCATCACACACGAGGCAAAGGATTCAGTATTTCTTTCCATAACTGGAATTATGGAAACTACAATTATTCACTTCATTTAAATGTTGCGCTAAATTCCTTCCTGACCATTCAGAACTTTTTTCTATAAAAAATGCCTTTGCACCACACTCTAGCTCCACTCAGTGACTCATTTTTACAAATGCCACCTGTTTGGAACAGCAGTGGACTCCTGAGTTGTGTTGGTCAGGTACTTCTCAGGGCGTCGACTGCCTTGCTCTGACCTTTGACCTCTTTCTTTCTCTCTCTTTCTGTGTAGTCCCTTTATCTTCCTACATCTACTTGTCTTAAGCCTTGAATATCAGAAAGCTGGAGGCTTGCTTTCTTTTTCGTTCTCTCTTTCATTTGTTCTTTCTTCCTTCCTTCTTTTCTTCCTGCCTTCCTTTCTTCTGGTAATGGGACTTGAACTCATAATCCTATGCTTGCCAGGCAGGTACTTGTACTGCTGAGTTGTATCCCTGGCATGGAGGCTTACTTTGAAAAGAGCTCTGAGAGCAGTTTCTAGTGAGTCTGAAGAAAAGGATTGCACCAAAATCATGAAGAATTTATTATTCCAATTTCAATTTCAGCAAGTTACAGATGAAGAGACTGTGACCTGGGCTAGACCAGAAAGCCTCATAGTCATCTTGCTCCTCACCCTGTGACAACTCCCAGAGAGCTGCTGAGGGGGTTAGTTCTTCTTTACATGCTGCATAACGTGAATCAGCTATTAAACAGGCAACAATCCTCATTTGTGTAACATTAAATTTGACCCTCAAAATGATTCTATTATTCTCTAATGTTAGGACGACCTCAGAAAATAAGGGAGACTGTTCTCAGGGAATGCCCTTACACAGAGACGGTGTAAATGGATCGCCAGAGAACACCACGCACTCCAGAGGCAGTGAAAGGGAGACAGACAGTGAGAGGCGGGGCGTGAATGTGTGCCGACATCCGGGTTGGTTTGAATTTTTCTGCTAAATCTGTGTGTTTATACTTTAGTTAGATTATATACTGTATCAAAATTAAGAAATAATGATGCCATTCTAAGAAGTGCTTTTATTTTCTATTATTAAGCTAACATGAAGGGTTGAATATTTGAAATCAATAAATTTTAAAAGACATAGTCTGCACGACACAATTTGTGACATCATTCCTTTCCATGAAAAATTATTTCTTAAAAAAGGTTTACAAGAGCTTGTCACAAACAAAAGATGTCATATGTGCATTTAATGTATTCTAAGAGTACTGCTATTATCTTGTTGAGGACATTACCAAACAATGCAATGTGTCATTACAAAGATTGTCCACCGTGAATAAGTGGATTTCCTCCCAGAGGAAGGATGGTTCAACACATGCAAATCAACAAGCTACATCATATAAACAGAAGTACAAAAATCACGTGATCATACCCATAGATGCAAAACCTCCCTTGATGAAATCCAACACTCCTTTATGATTTAAAAAAAAAACTGAGGAAAGTGGGTATAGAAGGACTATGTTTGAATTTGATAAAAGTTATTTATGACAAAACAAAAGCCTACTTTATATTAACCGGCAAAACTGAAAACTTTCCCAGTAAAATCACTTATAAGAGAAAGATGCCTACAATCAGTACTTCTATTCAGTATAATACTTGAGCTATTAGCCAGAAATCAGGAGAGAGAGAGAGAGAGAGAGAGAGAGAGAGAGAGAGAGAGAGAAGTCAAATTACCATGTGTAGAACAGCATTGGTATACACAAATAATGAACTCAATGAGCAAAACATTAGGAAAACAATAGATTCACAAAAATAACAAAAATTTAAATGCATAGGAATTAACATAACCAAGGATGTAAAAGGCATTTACAAAGGAAACATGCTCTGAAAAAGTAAATTTTAAACAACTTCAGAAAATGAAAAAAATGCTCCTTGCTCCTCAATAGGAAGAGCCAATATTGTCAAAATGTCCATATTAACAAAATTGATACATAGATTCAAGGCAATTCGAATGAAAAAGCAGCATTCCTGACAGAACTGGAGAAAACGATATTAATATTCTTATGAAACCAGAAGAGACTCAGAATACAAAAAGTAATATTGGCAGCAAAAGCAAAGGCAGAAACATCACAATACCTAACTTCAAGTTATATGCTAATGCAACAGTGATAAAATCAGCATGGCATTGGCACCAAAACAGATATGTAAATCAGAGTTACAAAGTACAGGGTACAGAAACATCCCTAGACATATTCAGCTATTAGATCTCCAACAAACAGGCTAAAAAATGTACATTAGAAGAAAGATAGCCTATAAATGACACTTGGCAATTTGGCTATTTGCAGAAGGTTTGAAAATGGACCTGCATCTGTCACTAAGTACTAAATTAAAATAAAAATGTATCAAAGTTATAAACATTAAAATTGAAACAATTTACTTGTTGAAAGACAAAAATAGGTAATTTTTGTCAATCAGGAATAAGAGGAAGATGCCTACAATCACCACTTTTCAAATGATACTTGAACTATTAGCCAGAAATCGAGAGAGAGAGAGAGCTCATAGGTATAGACAAAACTTTCTTAAAAGATTTGCAGTTGTACAAGAATCAAACAAGAATAAATAAATAGGATCCCATCAAAATAAAAAGTTTCTGCACAACAAAGAATTAATTTGTAGAGTGAAGGGAGCTCTTGCTGATTGGGAAAAAAAATTTCTAGTTATACCCCATGCAGAAGACTAATATGTAGATCATGTAAAGAATGAAAATATTACATCATCTGAAATAAAAGACCCAATCAAGAAATGGGCAAGTGAAGTGAACAGTCACTTCTCAGAAGAAGGAGTAACAATTGTCAACAAACATGAGAAAATGTTCAACATCTCTGGCCCTTAGACAAGTGAAAATTAAAATAATGCTAAGATTTAATCCTATACCAGAAAGAGTGGCAATCATCAAGAAGCCAGAATTAAAAATACTGGTGTAGCTGCAATGAGAAAAGAATCCTCCTTCATTGTTGGTAGGAATATACATTGTTGGTACGTAGCACAATGATTTTGGAAATAAGTTTAGAGATTTCTCACATCATTAAAATTAGAAATTTCATTCGACTCAGCTATCACCTTCTGTCTATGTTCTCAAAAGGGCTAATGATATTGTATTGCAGAAATACATGCAGAACAGATTTTATAGCACTATAATTTATAAGAACCACTAAATCCTGGAAGCAGCCTCTATGTCCATCAACAGATGAACTAGATAAACAAAATGTGGTATCTGTACACAATGGAATACTACCATAAGGGCTATATAAAAAGAACCTTTGAGAAATTTCTAGGAGAATGGATGCACCCAGAAAATATAATAGTGAATGAAATAAATTAGAAACGCAAATTTAAATATCATATAGTATCTTTCATTTGAGTGAAACAAAGTACAAAAAAGGACAAAATAAAGAATGGATTGATGAAAACAGGGGGATAGACATCATCCAAATGGGAAGGGGTCCAGAACACAGAGGGGAAGGGGAAGGAAGGGAGAAAGGGAAGAGGAAGTGAGAGGATTCAAATGTGTCATATACAGCTACAAATATCACCTGCAACGAATATAACATTTTATGTCAGAAACATAAACTAAGCATAGTACTAACAATAGGAATAAAATTGAGGGAAAAGGATTTAAAACGTGAGTGTTGGAAGTAGGTGAGGAAGGGAGGTAGATTAAGGAAGAATTGTGTTTATGCATAAACCTACTCCCTGAGAAGGAGATGAACTTCAGGTATGGGAAGCATGTATTAAAACAAAATAAAAATGAAGTAGTATAAACCATTGTTAAATCTCAGTAAAGACAATTAGAAACCTTCTGTGATATTTTCCCATTGGTGATAATAACTGGCTAAATATAACGCCAAAATTATGAATTTCATAATGAAAGTGATATCTGCAGCTTTTTCACATTGCACTGTACACATATCAGTTTTCAAAATTATTTGTGGAATGAGCCAGCCCGTGAGCTCACAAGACATGCACACCCCTTCTTGGACCGGAAACCTGACCTGAAAAGAAAGGTAATGCTTCTAATTTGACCTCACATAGAGTAGATTGGATCTGTTGTTTATGCCAGTGAAAGCCAAGGAGCTGTTTTTTTTAAACATCTTTCAAAATACTACATTATTAGTCTTAATATTAATAAATCTGCAACAAAATTCATTAAAATATGATTTAATGAAGATTGGAGACCATAGAAGCTAACATGTGTTAACTATAGAATTGTTTCAATGTTTTCAGTTAACTCAGTTGGAACATCTATCTGTCTGTTACCTATCTATTTCAATCTACCTATCTATAATCCACCTATCACCTGTGCTATCACAGGTCTTATTTGTATGCTGGAGAAATATCACTGCAATCATGATAACATTTTTGGCTTCTTGTAATTTATGCCTTGATAAATTACATAAAGTGTACACAGAAATGAAAAAAGAAGCCTACATTTTTTCCCTAAGGAATTTACTTAAGGAAATACTAGATTAGAAACTTAAGGTCATATGTTGTCACAAATATCACTTATTCTGAATATTTGTGTTCCTCTAAAATGCCTTTCTTGAAATTCTCCACCCAGAATCTAAACAGGAGGGACTTTGGAGAGGTATTTTGATTTAGATGCGTAGATGAGTTTTAGGAAATAGTCTTCAAGATGCAATGACAGTATCCACACAGGAATAAGTTACCGCAGCCCTCTGGTGTGTTTCTATCTCTTCTTCGCTCCGTGTGGAGAGAACTAATGAGGATAGCCAATGGACAGCCAGGAAGAAAGCCATCAGCAAGAGCTGAGAATGACAACAACTTGACCTTATTCTTCTGGGTCCAGGCCTGTGGGAAATAAATCTGTTGTTTATGACACCCCATCTATGATGCAATTGTACTAGCATGGAGTGACTGAGACCAACATGACCTCTACTGAGATAGACACAATATTCCTGAGGTGGAATCATGCTGAGACTCCTTGAGGAGATCACAGATGAGAGGAACCTTCTAAAGAGACTGCTTGTGCTTCAAGATGTGTTGTATAAAGTTACAAAGGAGGTAGCAGGAAAGTGGCAAGTTAAATGCTACTGTGTGAGAAGTCAAGCAAATCTTGTTTCAGGAGTGCTTGACCATGTCTCATAGTGCATAACTTAGAACTGAAAGAATATTCTATAAGTGCTAAGTAGATTGATTTCATTTGAACTTCAGGTGCACTGTGATATATAAAAAGAATGATGTTATGCAAGGTGTTCTAGAAAGCTCAGGCTTCTGTAACAAAATGCCAGAGACTTGGTGCCTTCAGGAACAGAGATTTATGCTCCATTTTGGAGGTTGAAAAGTCCAAGTTAGAGCTGCTGGCCAGTTCTGCTTCTCCTGAGGGCTCTCTTACAGTTTTACAAATGGCTGCCTTCTGCCTTAATGCTCACATGATTTATGCGTGGTTTGTGTATGTGGCACTAAAAGGAGAAAACTCTTTCTCCAATCTGAAGCCATCAATTCTATCAGATTAAGGCCCCATCCTAGAGACATCATTTATCCTTGCCCACCATTTCAATGCTTTATCTCCAAACACAATCACATTGGCCCTTAGGGCTTCATCCTGTTTTTTGGAAGGATACAATTACGTATAGCACAAGGATTCTGGTTCACTTCTTTTATGAAGTCTTTCTTTAAAAAAGCCCAACACTTTTAATTGGTGGGTAATATTGTTCTCTCATTCTAAGTATTAGTATTTCTATTTCTGTATGGTGGTGATACTATTATTCCACAGGCATAGAAGAGAAGAAGGGGTCTCTCTCAGAGGAAGATACACAAACAGAATAAGCAAAGATTAGAACAAAGGAAGACGATTTAGGGTAAGCACAAAACTAAAAGACCACTCTCAAATGCAGGAGGGTACATACTGCTATGCCCCACAGCACGTGTTTTTTTTTTTTTTTTAATAAATGAACCCATAGCAAAGCTTCTTAAAGGAGTGGTTTATATAAATTATTCCTTGTTTTGTGGGTAGGAAATGAGCAACTCTTGCATCAAATACAGGTGTTCCTCCTCCTACTGTAGGGTCATGTATGGACAAACTCAATGTCATTAATAGCAAGGTGAAAATGATGTAATATAAAAATGCATATAATAATATATAACCTATGGCCCAGCAGCTGAAAAACCCAGTCTACTAAAGTCCTTTTCCTCATGAGCAGCAGCTAACATGTTTGTGGCTTGCTGCCACTGTGCAGCAACCAGACAGAATGCTACCCCATACTGCTCAACTACAAAAAGGAGAAAAGCTCAAATTTGAAAGTGTGGATTCTGCTGAGTACCAACTGCTGTCACATTGTCATAAAGTCAACACACTGTAATTAAAAACATTTTCCATTGAGATCTCATGTGCAGAAAAGGCAAGACAAAGTTGAAAGATAATACTTAAATAATGGCCACTTTTTTCTCAGGAATTTCTTAGAACTGCTGATGCAGCACTCTCAAGCCTGTTCGCATGAGAAGCCATTGGATAAAGCTACCGAGCTAATGGCCCAGAGAGCTGTGACCAAGGACTCCTCAGTGATCCTTCCCAAGAACTCATTTCATCAAGTCAGGGAATCAAACTGTACCAAGGAGTGAATGCAAGTTAAAAGAGCGGCACACTGGAGAAAAAGAAATAAAACTGTCATTCAAATTAAATAGGGTGACTGAATGACCTCTTGTGAGTGAAAAATTTTATAGATTGTGTGGGATTGATTAATCCTAAGTGCAGCTAGAAAATTCAGTCCTGTGATTAAAGAAAGGAGTTAGAAGGGACACATGGTTACTCCCTTCAGTCATGTTATGCAGGCAGCATTAGCTTATTATATTATGAATGAAATTCATACAGCAAGGGATTAGATTTTGTTCTTTAACACTTTTAAATGATCCCTAAATACTAAGGCTCACTGATCTTTCTATTCCATGATTTTCTTGGTCACTCTCTATACACAGTAACTTTGATAATTCAAAACTAAATCCTAAAAGTCACCACTGACATTTTTTTTCTTTTCTGCTCATCTAAAGATAGTCTACCACTGTCTTGGTTACTTTACTCTTGTTGCTGAGACAAAATACCCAACATCCAAAATGAAGAAAGGAAACGTTTATTTAGCTTACGGTTTGTGGAGGTTTCAGTCCATACTTGGCTGCTTCAGAAGCAGAGTGGCACATGTCAGAGGGCAAACTGTTCATGGCAGCAGAGCACAGCAAAATCAACCAGAGCAAAAGAGAAGAATGGCTGCAAGCAGCCTCCTTTTCTCCCCTACATTGTAAACAGCCTACCCCCACCCAGGGGACTGGTAGCTCTCACATAACCTCCATACCCTCCACTTCCACAGGCTCAGGATATACAAAGTAAGCATCCTGGCTTCCTGCTGAATCACTCAGCCAAACCTCTAGACTCCCCAAGTTGACACAATGTATCAACCATAACAACCACTATGTATTTTTCATTTTGAATGCAACTAATATATGGATTTTATGTTTGTCATTTGCTTCTTTGTTACTATGGACAAAGATTTCATTATCTCATCCCACTATTTTTTTGTTCAAAAGACCATTAATAATCCAGTTGTTCCCCTGTCTTCAGCCCTCACCAATCTTTCCACAAAAAATTTGGACAGAAATTGCAAGAGCTCTAAAAACAGTTAAACAGAGATCATATCACTTCCTTCATTATCTCTTAATTGGCTTTTAAGTACATTTAGCATCCAAATTCTTCAGTCACAAAGATTAGACTTGATCTGCTCTTGATTTCCCTGATTTCATCTTATTCCAGTTCCCGCACACACTGACCACTCTCAGCCTCATAAAGTCAAGCTCCTTCCTATTTCACGGCATTTACAAATGATTGCAAAACTGCTTCTTCCCTCACATTTGTGAACCTCTGGAAGGGTGCTCTCCACCTATCTATTACACAGTTCAATAGTCTGCTATTTCTTTGTCCTAATCCTGTCAGTGAAAATATGGATAATAACTGACACAAAAATATTTACAAACCTGTCTTAAATAAATAGCAAAATATTTTGAGTAGGAAATATTATGCTATTGCTGATATGTTCTCCACTGGTTAAGTCTGTGACCTCATGAAGCTCACATTTCTTGTGGTTTGTATAAACAACTTTCTCCACTGGCAAAAGGAATCAATCAAAGAAGAACGCAAAAAGCAAGCAACAGTCGAAGTAGCAATAATTTTACCAGGAAACATAGTAAATATTTTCAGAGACATATTACATATTACAGTAATCATGGGTAACATATTATAATGAATCAATTTATAAGCATTGAGGATTTAATACAACGTAGGTTTAACTTGGCTCTGTGTTTCATTTTTCTAGGAGAGCATTCCTACACAGCTAGTTATCATAGAACCTAATATCTTCTGAACAGTGGCCTCTCAAGTCACTTATACAGGACAAGAACATCACTGAGGCTCCAGTGAAAGATCTCTGTAACCCCTCTGCTCACAGCCAGAGTGTGCGCACGGTGCCTCCAGACTGAGAATGACCTCAGATTTGGGTGGGAGGCTATGGGCCATCCAAGCTCCGAAAATATCCTCACTCATCTAGAAGAGTGATTTTGGAGTAGTGGGATGAGGTAGTTGTATTAACCCAATGGATTAATTTTTTGTGAATTGAAAATGTGTTTCTATCTTCAGAACTACATTAAGCGCTGGCTACAAATACCAAAGATAATGACAACGTTTCCTCTGTAACACACTACAGTGTTATACACTTCGTGCTTTGAAAACTTTTGCCTCCTATAGCCCTTTAGGCCAGTGATATAAAACTATCTCTGTCTCCTTGGGTGCACTTTAGATGAAAAATAGCTGACAATAATCTTCAATTTATGAAATCATTCACATTTCTTACTAAAAAGAATGCTTAATGCTTCTTTAAAATCTAATGAAATGAAGTTAGTCGAGAGCTTTCATAATATAACTTCCAACGCCATCAAATATAAACGTGTGTTTAAATCAAGGCACAGAATACTCAAATGTATGGACTTATTTTTGTCATATTATACAACTTGGGTTTTTATTTCTCTTACTTTTTATTCAACATACACATAAATATTTTATTTCAACATAAGAGTGAAATAAATTGAAAAGTGTATAATGAGTAAGAACTCTTCAATACTTATCTGCCAATCCAATTGATTCTCAGCCAAAAATATAAAGGAATTTTAGAATGACTGTGATCATGTTAGATGACTTGGCTGTGAAGGATGAGAAGACAAGGAAAATGAAAACAACCGCCATCACAACCTGGTCACTGACTGTGGACTTAAAAAGACAGAGAAAATCGCTGTCAGATCCCATAAAGAGGGACCACCTTGGGTCATTTGTAAGAAAACGGATACACCTTAGGACTACAAAGTGAAGTGAAATAAACCAGACACACAAGCTTAAGTATAGCATGATTTCACATATGGGAAAAACAATGTGTAAGTACGGTGTGAAATACAAGACCGCTAATAAGAAAATGAGTGAGAAAAAAGTTATTGAGATCCAACCCGAACAATATATCTAAAATCGTACCTTAATTTAGTATTATATATTCTTAGGCCTGTTCTTCTGGCCTATAATCTATATGTATGATAATTAACCTTATGAAAACTTATAAGATAAATAAAAGAATCTGATGCTGGCAAAATGAAAGGGGTAGAGAGAAAGGAAAGAAAAAATAAAGAATTGGGATGTGTTACGTACATGTACCAATTTTCTATAATGCATGTAATCATTATGTACTAAAAACAGGTACTACTAAAAATAAAGTTAAAATTCAAAAAGCTTTTATTGTTAAACTTAGAATTACCAATATATAATTTATAGAATTATTTACATAGGATTGGTCTTTATATATGTGTGTGTGTGTGTGTGTGTGTGTGTGTGTGTGTGTGTATTTCTAGGTTGGAGAGATTTTTTTCTTGACTGTTTATATTCATTGAAAAGATAGAAATATTATGTATTCTAAATAGATACTGACATTATATATATATATATATATATATATATATATATATATATATATATTCACATCATGCATCTAAAAATAAATACACTCTGGATATTATTGCCATGAATACTAGAAGAGATTTATATATCTTAAGGAAATGAAAGTATGAAATCACTACAGCAGATACAAGAGATTCAATTTTAAGACCTCTCTCTGCCTACTTGACTTCTGCATTGCAAAACCTAACAATGTGCAAGGGGGAAGTGCCCAAGTGCAGAGTACATGCAGTGCACACGGGGGTCAGGCCGTCTTGCCACGGTGGGACAGACAGAGCATCTATGAACTGTGACTGTCTACTGATGAAGTGTTCTTACCACAGCCAAGGGACGATACGGATATCCTGCTCACACACGCCCCCAAGTTAGGCCAGTTTTTCCATTATTTGCATTTTTCAATGACAAGGGAGTATGCTTTTATAAGTACAGATGTGGGAATTTAAAAAAAATATTTTACCAAACGTATGATGAGACCTATATTCGGCAAGGGAACATGTATGCAATGTGGCTGCTCCATTATGATCTCTTAACATTATAAGAACAAATCAAACAAGGTTGAAAATCAAATCTATTGTCCAAGGTTTGGTTCCTCCACAATTACCTAAACACACTTGAATTCACTCACGGCAATTACCTAGTGCAGGGTTTTCTATTATCTCAATTTTGTCAGGACTGAAAAGAACATAAAATCTTCTTCCAAAATGTTTCAGAACAGTGTTATTCACAGAGAAAAAGGCATGTGTGATTCAGATAGCCAAATTATGTGAAACTTTCTGCTTTTTGTCAGGTTTAAAAGAGAGGTTTTTCACAAACTCCAGTTTGGAACTGGCTTGGATGGAAATATTTAATATGACTTTGAGAGTTACTTGAAAACTTGGAAAGCCCTGTAGAGGAAATTAATGCAAAAATAGTAACATTAAAATACAATTACTCATTTATGGGTAAAAATAAAAAAGATAGGAACTAAAACCTAAAGATTCAGGAAGAAGGAGTGCACCTGGCAAGTGAGTGGATTCGGGTGAGCCGGTCCTTTCACACTGCTCCAAAACGGTAAGAGCCAAACTGAATTTTCCGCCCCATCCAGCCAGTGAGGCCCAGCTGCTTCTTGCTGCACTTTCCCTATACTGCATTTACTGCATCTGCCACTACGAAAATGAGAGTTTGATTAAGAACATTCTCATAGCTTGAATATAAGTTTTCTAAATGTAAGGAGTGTGGATAATTTTTCATTACCCTTCACATACATATTATGTCAATATATATTATGAAAAGTTGAATAAATGTTTAGAAAGTTATTTCATAATTAGTAAAATTCTGATTATATCTCTAGAATATAGCAAATTTTATAACTTTTTATATTTTAAGGGAAAATCATTTGGTGCATCATGTATTGCCAAGGTAAATAAATGCATAGTGAGAACCATGGAGACACATCACTGAGCTTGTCAGTCTCACAAGTAGCTGAAGATTCCTGCCACCTTTGGCTTCACCCTACACCACATATGACAATAGGCACCATAGAATCTCCTAATCTCACTCTTCTGCTACAGTAAGACTTTATGCACAGCCCAGTAAATACAAGTAAGCCTTGTAGAAACCCAAACTTTCATAGTGAGGAAATGTTTTGTTATAAGTTAAGATATTTTCGACATTATTTTTTCATAAGTGTATTTCTAACTCATGCAAAAAAATATAGATATGCATATTATTTGGATGCTGTGATGTTTTGTGAGATATAAATACATATAATGAATACATATACATATAATTGAGTCAGGTTAAACAAATTTATCTTTTCATGCATTTATTTTTCATGTTAAAAATATTCAAACTAATTTTCTTTCTGTTTTTGGAAATCTACAATGAAATATTGTTGTATCAAGTTGCCCTACTGTGGGAAGCGCACTGCAACCTTTTGTCCTATTTAACAATAATTTAGAGTCCCATTAAATAGCCTCTACTCTCTCAGCCTCTGCAGATTCCCAGAGGGAAAAATAATGCACCTAACAATTTTCCAAGCAGTTACTGAAAAAGTATTGTGAAGAATGAGACAATTTATGAAAATTATACATGAGTGCAAAACATAACTCTTGAAATGAGTAACTTGAAAAAAGTGTAAGTCTTCATTGTTCTAGATGAGTAAATAAATCTGGATATTAATGCAGATTCTGTTTCTAGAATGCAATTTTTCAGTTGCATTCTAGTACCTTGTAGGATTGCATCCTGTGAGCTGAGAAAGATGGAATTTATTCTCTATGAATGACTTCAGTCCAGGGGAAAACTGGAAGGACTTAGAGCTGTGGTGTCTCCCTCTCTAGTACACAAGACTTCATCAAATAACAAAGTAGTACAAAGATTATGTTATAAATAATCACTTAATAAGAGGAAGGATCCAATTTATATAAATGGTTAGGTGCATTGACATTGGACAAATTATATATATATATATATAATCAGACATGATTTGATGTGAAACACAGTAAAAATATTTACTTACTATTTTCTCATTTAACACAATGTAAGGATACACTGTTACAAGGGATAAAGTACATATCTCTAAACTCTATCACCAACAGAAAATCAGAAAAATCAACCATCAGGTATTACAAAACTGACTTCAATTTAGAATTGAATTTTATGAAGGAAAAATTCTTAATTCATGAAGAAATTATCTCTGTTTATATTTAAAGCACATCCCCATATTTGTGCACAAAACGCATGCACGTATTTGCCCTAAAAGATTTTAGAAACCTGGTCTTGATTTAATAATATGAAAAACTAAAAATGTTTATAACCCCGGAAAGGAAAGTGGACCACTCTTTCAAATTTTCACTGTATTTATGATAGCCTTTAAGCTATATAAATGTCAGCTGCCAGAATTCATTAGGGTTATATGAGAATTCCCTTAAGGATCTCCCAAAATTCATTGACTGAGTGTGAGCATCTAGCAGTTCTGTCAATTAAGGTTAAGCTAGAAACAACTACCTTCTGTTGGATGGATGGAGCTGGCATTGACACATAAGGGCTGTTAACTGGCTTCGATTGCATATTTGTGAAAAAAAATCTTGCATGGCATGATTGGTGCCCTGAATGAGTAACAGAGATGCTGTTTCCTGTGACTTAAGGTTTGTCAGTTGATATATGTGCTCTTACAGGAGGAAATGCAATTTTTTCAGCCATGGCTTATTCTTCCACACTGCACCAAATGATTATCGTGATTGAGTGTTGTGGATCATGTAAAAATGATGAAGAGGAAAGCATCTTAATGGAGAATTATATATTAGCAGTTCTCATCCATAGACTACTGGCAGGGTTACTATGCAATAAAAGATCTCATTTAAAACATGGCAGCCTGTGTTAACATGCACCAATCTAAGGAAAAACATTGTCAACACTCAGGCAACCGAAATCCTTTAGAAAACTGCAAGATAAAATAATGTACACTCTCCAGTGGCTGATCGCTCGTGGAAAGAAGAGAGTTGAAATTAGCTATTGCTCTCAACTTGAATGTTTTTCTCCTTTTTGATAACTGTTACTTTACAATTACTAGATGGGGATTTCCAGAGCCACCCCTTTGTAATTGCGCCTCATGTAAACCAGAGATCTTTCCTTGTCATCTGGAAACAGGAAATGTTCAAGTTTTTGAGAGTCATAAAATTGAATCAGACTATAGCTGTTTTTGAAGGCTGTGTAAAATTTTCTGCAATGAAAATTTTACCAGAAAATTTTTTCAATAATATCGTTTCTAAATTAAAATGTCTCAGCCAAAGGTACCAAAGGATTCCTTTGAGATAACTCATTGCCATGCTTTAATACAGTTCTTATTCTTAGTCTAAGAGAATTTCATTTCGATTATTTAGAAAATGAAAACATTGTAAGGAGCAAGAAAGGAAAATTAATACTTATTTTAAATCTCAGGCATAGTGTTTGCTATTCACCCCTAAAATCGAGAATTAAGAGATGTGAGAATACAAAGCAGAAAGTAAGGAGGAAAGGCAAAGTATAACATGAATAAGTCATATATCAACACGCAAATAAATTTAAAAAATCCATAGAAAGCACAGGTTGAAAAATTAAATCTAGTATGTGAGATAAAGCAGGGTCTCCCACCCCACCCACTAAACTGCCCACATAGTTTCTGGAACTTGTGGACATGTAACTTTACATGGTAGAAGGGAGTTTAGTAGGGAATCACAATAACGGTTAAATTAAGAAATTTAAGTAGAAAGATCATCCTCAGTTATCAGAGTGACCCAGGGTAATCATCAGGATCCTTAAGAGGGTCAGAGATTTGACTATAGAGCAGAAGTCCAGAATGATCTATCATAGGAAAGACCACATGGGCCACTAAGAGCATTAAAGATGGGTAATTGTAACAGCAAACAGCAATGCAGGCAATCCTGAAAAGCCAAAAATACCAAGAAACCAATGTCTGCTTAGACATTGCAGATAAAACACAATCCCACCACCACCTCAGTTTTAGCCTCCTGAGACTCATACCAAACTTCGTTGCCAGAGAACTCTAAGATATTAAATCTGTATTGTTTTAAGCCGCTACATTGGTGGTAATTTATTAAGGCACCCAGAAGAAACTAATATACCAGCTAACTAATGCTTGTTAGGTAGTAGCCTAGTGGATGTACATATCTGAACATGCCTAATCAGTTACAAAATTATCAGCCTTGAGAAAATGATGAACTGGTCACTTACACAATAGTGTGAATTGTAAATCATTAACAATTGGGCAATTTTTAAAATAGTAATTTGAAATATTTACAAGTTTTGAAACTAAATACTAAATCTAAATGCTGATTTTATAGCCTCATAGCAATGTAGAAATTATTAACTCGCCAAAAATGCATCACTTCTAGTACAGAAAAAAAGCATAGATCCTGAATTCAAAAATTTCCATACCCATCATGACTGATACTCATAGATTCATCCACTTGAGAAATAATTTCATTATTGAAATTTCTTTGATTAGGACTAGGGATATAGTTGAGTGGCATAAGCACCTGCCTGGCAGGCACAAGGTCCTGAGTTCAATTCCCCATATCGAAAATAAAAGGAAATTTATTTTTTAAAACTATTTTCACTCATTCATTTATTCATTCATGCATTCTTTCATTCATTCAGTGGGATGGGATTGAACTGACAGTCTTCTTACAAAGGCATATCCTCTGTCATTTCTAGCACATTTTAAAATTTAGAAAATCTGTTTTGAAACAGGGTCTACTTTTCACAGGCTGGGCTTCATTTGCTGTCACCCTGCTTCAGGCTTGAACTTCGCTAATACTCTGGGTTTTTGTCACTATTGATCCATCAGTTATGTGGAAATATCCTTCAGAAAATCAAAATCTAAAATATGTGTGGAAAACAGCATGTTGCAGTGGCACATGGCCAAAATCTTCATGTCCTTGTGTAAGAAATCACTACACAGTTCTGAGTCTGCTTTGCATTGTTTAAATCTCTATAATCAAAAGTTCTTTCTCACATACCAGTCTCATTTATGTTTTTATTCTATTTTTGGAGGCAGAAAATTATTTTCCTTTGGAAATATGTTCCAAACAATTTGAGAACACCTTACCATGTTTTGGGTTTTTTTTTTTTTAAAGAGGTGTTATAAATCCACTTGGTTAAATTTTGGAAACGCGCCTGCTGAAATGATGAGGGGGAAGGAAGCAAAGCGGTTGAGGGGGTCTCTTCACAACAGCTGCTCATTGCTGTCTCTTAACTGCTTGTGGCAACTTTCCAATAGCTTTAAGCCCAAAGCCTGAAAACCTAATATGATTCAGGCACAGTCCTTAGAGGCTTCTGTTTGGTGCCATCTAATACTTAAGAAACACGATCCCTTGAAAACAAGAGTCGATACTTCTGTATGTAATGGACTTACCGCCCACTCTGATGGACTGTTTTCTAACTCATAACCTTCCAGTATTTTGCACATATTTGCCTGCTTTTTCTGGGACCTTTTCCTTAGACTTTTAATTCCTATCTATTTTACTGTAAACTATGGACTCTCTGTTTTCTTATAGCCTGGCAGTTACTGCTACTGTACCTTGTCAAATGCTGTTGAACACCTTATATGCCACAGTAAAGACTCTTTGGAGAACTTAAATTAGCATTTCATTGAAGTCTTCAGGTGTATATGTTACACATAAGTATATGATAACATTTGAAAGGTGTATGTAAGGACTCTATGATCTCATTAACTCTTGTTCCTATTCATTGAGGAACACTCATTCACTACATAAACTTCTGTGTCAAGCACGCACTAAGGAAATATATGTCAAAGTTGAATTCCTGTTGCATGGAGTTGAATACAAAAAGTTTCCAATTTTTAATTGCCTCTTATGTGTTGATGACTTCCAAATCTGTATTTCCAAGTGTAAATGTAACTCCAGTCTAGTGAACACATCTAACTGCCTTTTGGTCTCCTTCTCAAAATCTATATGTCTAAAATTACTCTCACCATCTAGCTCAATTTTTACCAACTAGTTGTTTTACTCTCGTTCTCCCTTTTTATTGATGGCAGTATAATGTGAGATATGATCACCCTAAATCATCTAAACTACTGAGATATAGTTGTGGGGCATCGTGGATATTTCTGTTTCTATTCATCCATAACAGGCCCTTCTTCTATTTTGCATATTCTTCTATCATTAAATACCATAATAGGATTTTTTTTTCCAAATAAGATCTATTTTTCTACAAAAGTGAGTTGTGAAAGAAGCTAAATAAATTATCATGGCCCATTGTTCTACAAATATCTGTCACGCACTGGGTAATGAAGGACCTAGTTATGGTAACAAAGAATTGTCCATCCTCATTAAGCTAAATGTGCTAAAATGCTATAGGTCATCTGTGGCTAACATGTTAAAGCTACACACGTGATACAAAGTAAAAATAGAAGTAAACATAAAGACTTTTAAAACAAAAGTACTCATGATGCTTCAAACATGCTAATAGTCACCCATTCTTGGGTCAAAACGATTCTTAGTCAACTTTTAGTTTTGGTCCAATGATATTTTTCTTATCTTTTGTTCAGGATTTGAATTGTATTCTTAAATTTGGCATGAAAATGCTCAATAAAGAAGAAGTGCTTAGCTTAAAATCCAGTCTGAGTTGATTTTTCCCCTGAAGGAGGGAGAGATTGATGACAAAGGAAATAGATAGTGATGCTCCAAACCTGGAAAAATAAATGAATAGAGCAGAGGGAGCCAGGCAGAGAGGGCGATGGGGAGAAGCATGGAGAGAGTGGGGGTAACAATAGACAGAAGAAAAATATATGAGTCAATGGGACTCAAATGAGTGAAGCGAACATATGATGCTGTACAGCCCATTGGCTAAGATGATAACAGAGACAAGAAAGTTTTCAGAGCATAAAACAACAGTGGAAATGTGTGAATTATTGATAAAAGTGTTATTAACGTATGCTGACAGTGACAGAACAATGCAGAAGGACTCACAAGGACTATGAAAGAGAGGCTGACAGCGCTACGTGGATCTGGGTAGTACCAGTAATGCAGGTAACAAAGAAGATCTGCACATTTCGGAAAAAGATAAATCTATTAATATTCCAAACAGAAACTACTATAATTTTTCATTATTTATGATTTATCCATTATAGAGCACACAGCTTACAGTTTACTGTTTCTAATTATGGCTGAATCAATTCAAGCAATTTGCATATAATTCTCATTGCAGAGTGAAGAGTCAGTCATTGGCTCCAAATTTTTATGTTGGCTGCCCAATGTTATGAACTAAAGATCCTTCACTAGTGCCTTGTGTTGATAAATACATATGCTGGTATTGATGTATACATAGGCTGTAAACCAGTGGTTTTAACCTATTCCAAAGAATTTGGGGACCCAAAATTTATTAACTTATAAAATTATAAAAATTATTGCTATCAATGAAAACTTAAATTGTTACCCCATTATATATCACATTATGTCAGCCAGTCATCCTGAGTGTTCTTTCTCTCTCATGACCAGATTCATAGGCCTTTCCGTATGAAATGCATCACTGGTTCTAGTAGGTCTATAACTGCCTATGCTAACTGCTGCTATTACTGCCTTGGTTCAAATCCTGATGTCTGCGCCAACATCTTTATATGTTCATTTCCTTAAGGGCATATTCACTGTAATTCCCTGTTGCCATCATAGAGGTCTATCAAAGTAAAAATGGGATAATTTTCCTCCTCTGCTTTAAATGCTCTCAAAAATGACCCTCATTTTCCAGAGAAGGCAGACTAACTCTTTTATCATGAACAAAACTGCTCTCATGAAGCGCCACTTTGGAAATACTTTGGCATAATTCCTTTCCCCTCTCAAGTCTATTGTCCACTGCTTCTTCAAATGCTCTGAAAAGCTTAGAATTTTTCCTAAGGTCTTTTTTGATTTGTGCAACCATTCTTTGGAAAGGGTGCTTCTTTTGTACTATATCTGTTTTTTCTCTTCTACGTAGATTGATTTAAATGCCGATTTAGCTTCATAAACAAAGACCAGCTATTATGAAATCATAAAACCTTTCTGAGATTGATCCCAATGCTGTCTTCAGCTACCTTCCCATCTCCTTAGAATGCTGTCTGCTGTATTGAGATATTCTTCCATGCTGTAGTACTTCCCTAATTGAAGCTTTTTAAATAACTTTTACAATATTATATTCTGGTTATATAATTTCTGAATCTTGTCCCTGATTCCCTGTGCTCAGAATGTTTGAAAAACAACCTTATCCACAGTAGTGTTGCACAAAGGTTTGTTAAATTAATTAACCACATTTTCCAATTGATTGGCTAGTCTTATTGCAATTTTCTAACAGAAAGATGAAGTCAAACTTACACATCTCAGCTATGAAATACTTTTAAACTGTCAATGTATGCAATTTTGGCTTGCTATATCAGTTCATCTGCTGTGTAATTACCACCCTGTTAAGCTACATCCACCTGGAATTCACTTAGCTTTGGATTACTGTAAGGATTTCAAGTTCTTTTCTCTGTACATTATGGCCAATTGTGGAAATTACAGTCTGTTCTCAGAACTTGGTATTTCATGGAAAGTTTCTGAAAAAACTGACAATTTGGAGACTATGATTTCCCATTGAGTTTCAACCATGAAATTAACAACTCCTTTGAGAAGTTGTCACCTGTGTTTCCATCTTGCAACTAACACATAAGACACATTTTCCACCAGTCAGTTCTTTTGTTGAGATATAAGTATCATGGTCTCTCAAAGTGCGGTGTTTGGAACTCCAAAATATAAGAAACTAATGTTTCCTGATTAAAATTTGGATTCCACATTCTAAGATCTGCATGTGCTCTGTCATAAAGAAATATAAAAGTCAGAGGGCCTTTTTAAAAAATTACAATTATTTTAAGCAATTAATCAACACTCATAATTTCTAACTATAATGGAATCTGTTCACTTTTGCTGAGATGTGAATTGATCAGAACAAAAAATTAAGGGAGAGGAAGATAGTACGAGAACAAAGGCTGAAAAACACATTTCAGAGATGAGAAACACATAGCCAAAATGATATATTATGTGGAAGCATGTCAAATGATATGACAGAGAAAACAGAAGAATTATAAAGGAGTCTTTCTTTTGGATTAATTGTTCCCTCTGTATGCTAGATTTTTTTATTTTTTATTTATTTATTTATTTATTTATTTATTTTTTGGTGGTACTGGGGATTGAACTCAGGACCTTATGCTTGCCAGGCAGGCACTTACTCCACTGAGCTATATCCCCAGCCCCCCTCTGTATGCTATAAGAACAGAAAGTAAGTAATTTGAATACTTTTGCCATGCACTTTGACAAATGAATATTTGAATGTAATGGCAATTATGCTCCAGGAGTGAAACGTATGGGTCGCACTTCCCTATGTGTCACAGCCTCTTGGTTATAATCCTCTAAGAGTTAAAACAGAGATGCACTTAACGCCGTCGGGACCTTGCGTTGCACAGGCAAAGTACAAGTTACCACTGCCGATGCTCTCCATTAACTTTTCCTTTCCTTTGACTTTTATTTTCTGCCACATAATCTTATCTCAAGCATATTTCTGCTACATTTTTGCTGTATTATCTCACAACAATGAAGGAATTGGAATTTGGTTGCTGTTTTATATTACAGCTCATTAGTTTCACTTCAGTGCGTACCGCTGACAACCTAAAACTGTACGATTATCTTTTCTTTCAGTCAGAGTTTGTGAATTCTTTCTTGGGTATCACTAACCTCTGACAGGCAACTCTGCTTCCCTCTAATCTCCCTTCTGTGGATGAGGCTGCTTAACCATTTGTATGGACTCACAGACCTGCAATTTAATTTTGACATTATTTGTGCACATATACTGAGGCGTTTTACTTGTCTGTTTCCAGACTTTGCATGTCAATGAGACAAGAAAATAACAAATTTTGCTCATTTTGTTTTGATTTGCAAGATTTGTTTTTCCTAAGAATCAAGAAACTGTATTCAAAATGTACTTTGGCAAATGGTGTATGCATTTGTTTTCCACATCACTTTTTAAACATTATGGAATCTCTTCTTCAAGGAAAATAAACACTTATTATATTTATTAAGTACATTTTAAACTTTCTCTGAGCTGGGCAATTGATTTTTAAACAGTTTGCCATGAATGGAAGCAAAAGATCATTGACAGCATCTGTCTCAATCGAAAAGTGCTTCAAAGAGGGTTCATGAGTTCACAGCATGTTTGGCAATGTATCTTGTATATTCTGCCATCTAGTATTGATTTATATTTATATTATCCTTTAAAGTAGATCTTTGAAGAAAAATTTCTTTCTCTAATACTTTTATTTATTGAAATGTTTTTCATTTACATTTCTTTTTTCATCAGAAAGAACTAAGAATCTCTTGGTAAAAGAAAAACCCGGAAAAATGCGAAAGAGTGTCTCAAGTACCTCTCAGCATTTATGATCTGTCTGAAGACATTTGCAATGGCTCTTTGTAAGCGTGAATGCTCCAGACCACTTCCTTCCCACTGAAACAGAAGATCCCTCAGCTATTCTTTAACTGATAATTGATAATTGCAAGGTTCTTCTTTGGGGACTGAATTAGCATATGTCTTAAGTTGCGACTCATTCCACACCATTTTTTAGCTCCTTGAAAGTGACAAAGTAAGAGTGAATAATGTGCGTGATGCTACGTGCCTGCCCTGAGATTTCACCCACGACCTTGTCTCATTTGGGAGCTTGCTGTACTCCCGGCGAGCACTGCTGACATGCTAAGTGTATTAAACTCCGTGAAAGATTTTTCCAGCTTTGCGGCTACAGCTCCTTCCTCCTCCATGACTCTCTCCTAGCTTTGTCACCAGGTGGATCCAGTGCTGGCCTTCCGTGCCCTGCTTTCGTGAGGTACATGAGATCTGATGGAATGTTTCTATGCCTCCACTTATCTCTAGGATGCAAAAACCAAGAGTGCTCTGCCCTTGAAAGTACTGAGGGAATCAGTGGAATAATACCTGCATACTCTCCATATACATAGGAGAGTATGCTCATAGGTTTAATTATAAATAGATCTATTACATCTGACCCCTCATTCCACGAAGCACCAGTATCTTCAAATGTATCCCATTCTTGTCAATTCTAAGTCTTTTCCTAAAGCTGTAATTTCCTATGCAAAGGTCCTCAAGTAATAATTTTATAGTTAAGCAGAATAATTCCAAGCTGTAACTGCCAAACATTTTGTGTTATTTCTCCATCATTGAAAGTGTTCCCAAAGTCACTGGGATAATAAAATTTGACTAGAACTTGAAAGACATGGCTTGTTTTTTCATTTTTTGTCTTCTTGTACTCAATGGTTTTCCTAATGTAATTTTTGTTTTATAGCCCAAGGAAAAATTTAAGTGCATGATTTGTCTGTACTTTTCCTGTAAGCTATAATATAGATCACCTGCTAAATACTAGAATTCATACTATTTGAAGAAATTTTTCTAAGCCACAGGAAGCAGCATAGAAGCAGATTGCTTACCTAGTATTTATTAGGCTGGGTATGCAATGGTCAGAGCCAACACAATAAAAAAGAAAAAGAAAATTACATAGGGACATACTTTGCACTCCATAATATCCACTTCTAATGTCTTTACCTACTCAAATTTTATTTAAAAAATAAGTAATTCACAAGTAATTTCTAGAACTGCAGACTATTACCCATCACAATATTACCGGTTATTTGATGAATTTTTGATTGTCCTAGCTTTGAAAACTCAAAAAGTTCTATTGGAAAATTTCTTTCTAGTTTCTGCCATCTAAGAATACTAGGGTTTCCTTTTGCTCTAGAACTTTTCTTAGTTCTACAGAGAACTAATAAAGTATTCTTCTTTAGTTACATAGACACATGGTTAAGAACATTCTCACTTATACGAGGGAAAATTTTTGTCAGGATATGATCATATTTTTATTATACTGAGTATTAAAACTAGATAACACTTTTCTTATAGTCATCTGATACTTTATCAATGAGAAGAATAATTTCTTAGTAGTTAGTAATGTGATGAAGTCTGCCCAAAGCATGTGGAGTCTCAGACTGAGGCCAAATGATTGGAGGACAGCAAGGAGCTCTGAGCAAAATGTGACCCTATGGAAGAATAAAATCCTGTGTAAAAACCAAGTCTAGGCCACAGGAGAACAATGTTTTTCTGTACCAGAGATGCAATAATTTGCTCAGGTAGTGCCCTGGACAAAGCAGCAGCATGTAAGTGTGATTTAATAGGGTTACAATAGTGCAGACAGAATCTTTGGGTCATAAGCGGGGCTTTTGTCACTGTTGTTGCTTTGTTTTCTTGGTTTTTGTTTTCTGCTTTCTTGAGACAGGGTCTTACTATGTTGCTGAGGCTGGTTTTGAATTCACTATGTAGCCCCAGGCTGGCCTCAAACTAGCAATGATCCTTTTGCTTCATCCACCTCAGTCCTGTAATCATAGGTATGTGCCACCCTTCCCAGCCACCTGTTGTTTCCTGAATGTACAATATGATGGCCACATCTGAAAGGAACACTAATTGGACCCTGACGTAAAGTATGCAACTCCACAGTCAAACTAAATTCATGCTGAGAATTCACCTCTTACTTTGTGCCATGAGGAACAGCCTAGGCCTTGGCAAACCAGCAGAAACCTCCACTGTAAGGTAGACCTCAGCTACATCAGCAGCTGCAAAGAACACTTATTCATGACAGCTGCAGGCCACCTAGGGGGACCAGACTTTCTGCTCAGTTACCACATAGGGAATGGTTTTCTGGTGATCTTAAAATAGCAAGTAAGAGTGACCTGATTTTATGGATCTATACTATTGAAACTTAGGATTTATTGGGAGTGTATTAGAACCTATAATGCCATTCCTAATACTACTTGACACTATTCTTCTGAGCTTACATGTTACTTGTGTATCCTAACATTCTTACAAGTCTTGTGTTTTTTCATTTATCTCAAGCTCAGGGCCAGAGATACAGCTCAGCGGCACAGCACCTGCCTGGCAACATGAGGTCCTGAGTTCAATTCATGGTTCCAAGAAAAGTTTTTAATCTCAATCTTATTTGTTCTTCTGAAATTTCCTCCAGGAAGCTACATGTATTGAAAGCATACTCACTTTTTTGACTAACTAATTATGTTGTTACCTGCAGTGGATCATTCCCTTACTCAGTTATCTAATTATTAACTTTGTAGCTGCTCTTGGCAATTATTTGATCCAAACATATTCATATCCACTCATTAATAATGGTCATTAATAAATTCCATTACTAAATGAAATCCACAATAAGTAAAGGCATAAGCTTTAAAGTAGGAATAAAATTATACTCCAAAATTAATCAAATGATAAAATATTCACCACTTAGATGTATTCAATGCCCAATGTATTGGGAAATGATATTTGATCAAAGGTTACATGTTACTAAGTAACCTAATCAATGTGAAAAACCTAAAAAAAAGCATGGCAAATTGATAAATGTGTGTTTGCATGTATTAGTACAAAGGCATAACAGTACTTCTCTATTTGGTGGGGAGGGGATACTGGGAATCAAACTCATAGCCTCATGCTTGCTACGCAGGAGCTACACCACTGAGCTAAACCTCCAGATCCATTCCTTCTAAGTTTTATTTTAAGTATTAGAATTCTAAAGTATGAAATTTAGATTATTGTGTAAAATGTAAAACCAGAGATTTGCGTATTATTGCAAAATTAATATGCACAGTATATTTTGTAATGATGTAATCAAAGGAGATGTTATAGAAAATAAACATTTAGACTCCGGGGAAGATGGCGACCAGGTGAGCAGCAAGGGAGCGAACCTCCTTAATAAACACCGCCAGCTCGAGACAGACTTGGCAAGCGTGAATGCCGGGACCTCGGCTGGGAAGTTTAAACTGGGAGTATTTCTCTGAGATGCCGGGGGAGATGTGGTAGGGCGGACCAGGCTGCCGGGGCGAGACGTGGGAAAGCCCCAGACGCTGGGAGCCAGGGACGATCCGCGCGGGGAGGAAGCTTGGCTCGGTCCAAGCGCCGTGGGAGCGCAGCCGGCTCGATCCCTCCTGCCCCCCGAGCCGGCGCAGCCCCACGGCGACTCCCGACAGAGATCGGCTTGTTAGCGGCGGAGACGCCCGGCAATCCCACGTTTCGCGCGTGTTGGGCGGGCCGTGCGCAGGGCCCCAAACGCCGAGAGCGAGGAGGAAGATTTGCTTGGGTCCTAACGCCCTGAGAACACGGACAGCTCGATCACTCCCGCCCCCCGAGCCGGCGCAGCTCTCCGGCGACTCCCGACAGAGATCGGCTCTCTGGCGGCGGCAACGCCCAGCGGTCTCACGTTTCGTGCGCATCGGGCGGGCCGCGCAGAAAGC